>SMLS01075331.1:0-43402 GCA_004785975.1 Popillia japonica
ATATAAAAATATAAATACCTTACATTTATTGAATAGTTGCTTTCGAATATACATTGGGAAAAACATTCCCAATCTATTGGAGAAGTAATAGTTCAGCTGAGTAACTAACGTGTAAATACCTACCCTGTTACAGCTTTCCTAGTCCATGATCAACAATATCAAGATGTCCATACTGATGGAGTTTTAAAGACATGTATTGTGCAATACTCAAAACTTCATGTTGATATACGAAAATTATTTGTCTAAACATTACTACATTCCAGTGTATAACAGATATTCAAAACTTTGGTAGGTTTTGCGACATTATAAATAGGCTTGCAATGGCAGACATCAGAACGACTTCCATTCTTAAACATGTATTGTAACATGGATATACATAAAGTTTAAATCACAAAAAAATGAAGGCATGCATACACACACTACATAAGTTCAACAGAATTGTCAACAGATATGCAAAACTCTACTTTGCAATTACAAATTAGGAAGCTACAAATTTCCATCATCACCAGTTGTCACTTTAGCTTGTCCTTTCGAAAATATTATCTTCTCTAAGATGTCCAACTTCAAATCAAGGTGCAAACAAATATATGGGTGAACTGATAGTTATTGTTAGTGTAAATACTTGAACTTTAGCGGCAACAGTATGGTAGTCATGTTGTACTACAGAGATATGGACTGAAATTTTACTTTGAGTTCTCTTCCTATTAATGGAGGACCAAAAAGACATTGGATTAAGTATGTACATCTTCCACCGTATGAAAAGTGTACTTCTTAGCTTAGTTACAGTGGAACTGAATGAAATTAATTAAAATCACATGAACTAAGTTTTTTAAAGTACTAACATGTGGAAAAATGTTATTTTTATAAAACTATGCAACAGTGTCATTAACATCGCTATATCGTTGCACAACTTCGCTATCTGTTTCAGATCTAATCGCATTTATAGAGAACAGTTTCACATGCGAAAGTTATATCTCAAGTTATTATTGATTTTAAAATTAGGAGTTCTGCCTGCATCTAGAACATCGGTGGAAAAGAGTAAAGGGGATGATGACTATTCTCAGATACCAAAAGTGTTGAATATTTAATTGTTGTATAATTACAACTGAAGATGATAAAAAGCAGGTTTATCTATCATTTGCATTGACAGATTTTCTATCCTTAGATTAATATTAAACAATGGTGCCTGAAAATGACAGAATCACAACGATATTTTTATTTTTCATAAATACTCAAGCGCATCCAAGTATAGATCATACCTGTATGCGATAACGTCAAGGGCAACACTAACATTGATAATATAATATAGTGTACCTGAACTTTATGGCATGTGTAGGTGCAGGTACTTACAACAATGTTGTACTTACATATCTATGAAATTATGTTGTGATATAACCATGTTTCACGTAATACATATACTTTGTGAAGAGTAGTATTTGTATTACAAAAAGCTTATACTATCAACATCGATAATATGATGCCATATGATGGATGAGTTTTGGATTATTGTTTATTGTTAATATTATACAATTTACGAGAGTGTATACAAAAATAACGACACTGGTGCTATGTAACAATAAATCATTTATTTGAAAAACATCTATCCTTCAAAGTATGTACTGTCGATTTTGTTCAATGCACTTATCCCTTTATCCACTTGTCGTATCATAAATTTCTGACAAACCATTTTTTGATAGTCTGTTTAGTAAACCCATCACAGCGTTGTTGAGCTCTAACCAGACTCAAATCTTCGACGTCTCAATTCGTCTTTGACTTCAGGAAACAAATAGAAGTCTCATAGAGCACGGTAGGGAGAGTAAAGGGGGTAAACCATAATTCTACCCCTAATTCTTCAATTGTTCGTTGACAACTCACTGATCTGTGAATCAGAAATTCATTTTATGTCAATCCGGCGATCATTTTCTATCCAAGTTCTTAATTTCCACAATTTTTGTGTGAGTTCGAGCAGTTTGTGGTCGACCAGAACGAGGTTCATCTTCAACTTATTCACGCCCGTCATTAAACTTCTTATGCGATTCAAACACTCGACCTCGTGATAAACTATTACAACTAACTATACAAGTTAATTCAAAGCCTACTTGTTAGAAAGTGCATCAAAGATTCATGTTTAATCCTTTTTATATTATAAAATTCTACTTCTACATCCTCGTATATATTATAAATCATGACAAATACGATTCTGACGAACGGCTGCTTCTTTCTTTCATATACATGTATCTAGCGCTCTCTAAATTATGATAAGTGTGTGACATTAGAGGAATGGTGTTTCCATAACGATATTGAAATGAAGTTATCAATTGCAAAATGAAGAGGGTTTTAGACTGTTGTAATTTTTTTAATACGTTTTTCTTGCAAAAATGTATACCACCGCTGAGTTAATTTTTTTTGTATTACAGTTCACAAGAGTAGATACCAGTTAGTGTTTGAAAATTTACACGAATAATAATAGAATGGATATGATGATGTTGAACGAGCGAAAACTCAAAAGCAGATGATTAAACATTTAAAGTATATGCGTTATACTTCGTGTAAATATGCTTCCTATTAGTAGCTGTTAAAACTTTATGTTATTATATATCAGTTAAAATTTTTATATATATATTATATTTGAAGACGATACAAATCGATAGGCAATGTATTCATGCAACATACAATTAAATGACAATTGTTTTCAAATAAGATTGTAAACTCTAAGGTTGTTATCGAACCAGCTAATATCTTAAAATGTAAAACGTGTTAGCGATGACACCGTTTTGTTTTCATTTCAGTCGCAATTTATTCATGAAACAACGTGGAATTCCTCCAAAGCCACTCTTCAATTCACAATTTAGTATCACGGAATTCTTTTTGAGAATGGTAATATTGGCCAAGCGGAATCCGACGCATACTGAGGAGATACGGACTTTTACATATTTAATGATCTGCTCGTAAATTCCGTCTTGTACAATGAGAGTACGAAGAAACTTGTGATAACAACTTCTTCCGTTCATGTATCGATTGATGAAGAAATTTCATTATTCCTACTATGTAGACCGTATCATATATTTTAAATATACCTTTCCTGCATACTGAATTAGTAACCCGAACGCGATGAATAAATTAGTTCGAATAACACTTTGTTGGAAGACGAAATAAAGTAGGTAGGTATACATAAATTATAGTCGACAAAATACTTTTTAATATTAATAATACATATGTGGATTTTCTGTAACGAAGATATACTCTAATATACTAAAAATCCTAAATTAGAAGCATGTTGATGAATTTGTTCTTCACTGTATGATGATGTTCTATTTTAATTTATCAAAATAATATCATTATTGTGGTTATATATGAGCACAACATACTTTGCCATTGATCCACAATGGAAATCAAATTAACATTTAATTCGTTGCAAATAACTAAACTAGCAATGGCTATCAACAAAATTATCTAAACAGAAAGAAATTCAGTGATATATAAAATTATTTTCACAATTGCACGAAACAAAATAAAAATTGAATACGTTACTTTCTCTTTAACGTTTTTCATTTCATATATTAATCTCTTTTTTATAATTATATTCTTTTCTTTTTAATCATAACATTTCAAATTCAAAGTTATATCAAAATTGTTTAGAATGCTTACATGTTATGTGACGCACAGTGTACTGATGATTATAGAACTGTTTCTTTCAAATATTGTCCAGTTTGACCTATGTAACGTGTTAATTTATACAATACTTTGATTATCTTTTCTAATCTTAGTTTTTAAATTTGTAAATAGTTGTGTTATGTTTAGTTTGATTTAGTGCTTGTTTTCCTTATATTAGTTTTTCATAAAGTTCTTTTGAATAACTATTTTCGCCTAATATTGATTGAACTTTTCGAAAATTCTCTTTCCTAAATTTAGACTATTATATATCCTAATTTAATAGCCTGGTCAACTATTAATTACGCTTGTACGTTACCGAGGTGTTTTAAAAGTAGTTTAAGTGTCTATTAGTGCTAGTGACTTTTTGTACCAATTTGTTTTGATGTTCGTCTTATATAATCTTAATATTAATAATAGTCTTAATATTATCTTATATTAATGTTTAATAGACGATAATTTTATAGTTAATTTTATATTATCTTAACAAAAAAAGAATTGATAGAATTTTAATTATTAGTTAACAGTTGGATTAAAGAATCGTGATTTAAGTTCCTTTGTTACTAAGCAGATCATCCAGTAGATCATGCAACTAGATAATGTTAACGCTATAGGTATATTTGTGCATAATGATTTTTTGCGTCATTCTCACAATTGTCTAGAACATAACTAAAAATTTTGTGTACAAATTTTGATAAATTGTATGTTGGTGATAAAATAGATTTTACAGTTGCTCTTAATGGAATATGCTTTTTAGATAATTTGGTGATAGGCATGGGTAGTTCTTTAGTACAATTATTTGACACCAATTAAATGTCAATTTCTTTCTCTGACGAAGTCTGTAACACAAAATACCGTGTAAGTTTTTACGAAAGGGTATTGAAAACTACGCGAAAAAAACGTTAATCAGGCCATCCAGATTCTGTAATAAAACCAAGCGGGCAATTTTGCAGCAGGGGCTTTTCCTTCTCAAAATGTTGGAAGAATAAACCTAAGATGTGAACCTATACTTGTAATGAAATAGATGACAACAGGAAGACGCTACAAATAATAATAATGTAAAAAAAGACCACCTAATGTGTATTTTTTTACTTACCGTTACAATTTCAATTTGGATTATTCGCCCCACAATAAATTACGCCTTCTACCTTCTATTAGCATAGTTGCAGGCGATGACATCACATTCCAACGAGATACCACATCTTTATATACGGCAACTACAACAAAAACATTTTGTGAAGACCATGGGAATAAACTTTCGAAATGGCGGGCATTAAGAATTTAGTCAAGCTTGGGAAAACGTTGAAGATGATGTGTGAATAAATAAATTGAAAATGTACCACGCAGGCTGCTGGAAGTTATTAAAAATAACAGTAACAGTACCTCTTGACCTTGTGTAACCAAAGAAAAGGAAAATATAACCTATATTTATTCACAACTATATCTTTTGTTTTTAAGAAAAATTGCATTTTTTTAATAGTTATTGTATTCAGACGTTAATGAAGGGTTTTGAAAGAATATTTGCTGTAAGAAGTTACTATCTAAAAATATATTTCGTTACTCAGGAATATCTATTAATAGATAATAAGAATATAAGAATTAATAGAATAATAATAAATAACCTATAATTATTTCTTGTGTCATCTTGATGCGTACGAATCAAGAAATTAGATTTCGGCTGTTGTGTAGTCTGTACTAAGTACTTTAATCAATAACATCGTTTAAAGCGGTAGCAATCATAGTTTATTGTGGAGTATGGAGTTGAAAAGGATGCCTGAAATGTTCTTGCATTTGACTTGAATGCGAAATATATAAAGTCCAGGTAATATAAAAGTTAGTGTGTAGTTTGCTCAGATACCGTTCCAATTGATTGTTAATTTCTTAACATTCATAATTTCTTACATTACCTGTATCCTTACCTGATTTTGTTAATCATAAGACGTATTATTTTCGCTAATAGTACCGTTATTTATTGTATGTTGAATAACAAGCAGCATAATGATATTATTGGCAGTACTATGGAGTTAACTTGCTTGTGTATTAAACAATTCTTCAATAACTATATATAACCATTCGATATCCCGTGCAAATGAACAGTTATCGGAACGACGTAAACTCTATGAAACGAGAAACTTCCAGATTTATTGAATTTATTTTAGTGTCGTTCGAATACGTGACATTCAAACAAGAAGAGCGTTGTTATCCGCACGGAATTTAAATTGAAAATACACCATAGAGCAGAAAACATTGGAGTAATGGTAGAGAGTTCTAAATCCAGGCCAAAATTGCGAATGCAACGTGAAATTTGTAAATTCGACGTCACTTTTTAGCAGGCGATTAGGTTAAATTTATTGTCCGACAAAAAGCGTTGTAAATAAAATTGGCCGGCAAAAGAATTTAATGCACGAAATTTACGGGATTTAAAAGAGGCACACAATTATCCTGGGAAGCGGTAACGGTAGCAACTCGGCGTCGGTTACGACCAGCAGCGCCAGTATTTGAACTTAACAATTGAAAATTTATAAGAGCGCCTTAACATACCATTTATTATAGATAATCTAAAAAAATGATTTATATGGCGGCAATTACGATAAATTTACCAAGTAGCCGCTTATATTTTACTTTTATAGAATCTACTTGCCATGTAGCTAAGGCAAAGTACGGTAGATGTTTTGTTGTAAATAGATTCTTGTTTGGACAACGTTTTGTAATCTGGATTGAAGTAGATCACAATGCCATGGAATATTCCTATGTTATCGTTATATTTCGTAAAAATCTGGTTTTCCAATGTTTAAGATATACTCTCCCAAATCGTAACAGGCAGGAATATACAGGTTGCTGTGTAATAGCACTTCCCGCGCTTAATACATTGATGTATGCATCCGAAGAAGTGTTCTTTATATAACTGTTTACGCCGTTTCTGTCTAAGGTAATATATTCAAAAAAAATAATCGGCTCTCTCTGTCTATAAAAAGGAAAAGCTTAATCATTGTCCAAGTGATAACTATATTCATATTAATTTTGCACAAGCGATTCCGTACTGAAGATATTTCCGGACAACAGGTACTATCGCCGCCAAAAGTAAGGAATCAGACTTCAAGCGATATGACCTACGTATACCTGCGTAACATCTGACTAATCGCACTAGGCGACTGTAATTAGAGACGGATACCTACCTAGCAGGTAAATTTGAGGCAGCAGGATTTGCAAGAAATGCAAAGCTATTATATATAATATCATTTACCATCGCTGCATTTACTCTATATTATAAATAAGTGCCTACTAGAATTATTAAATAGATTTCGTAAACACAAGCAGCCTTTTCTGTTTCTTGATAGTAAATTATATATGCGTAAAACATGCATGTTTTACACTTGCATATTTTAAATCATACGCTTCTTAATGTAGTAACACAATTTTATTTATAGAAAACTAAGAATTGTTCGGAAAGCGGTATTTAGAAACGATTTTAATCATATTTAAAGAAATTTACTACGAATTCCCCGAAACTTCTAATGTCTTTAAAATTACTATAACTGTAGTATTTATTGAACCGACTAAAACTTCTTAAGTTCTTGTTCTTCAACGAATTTTGTACCGTTAGTGTCGGCAAATTTTAAATATATTTTTAATTACGAACATCGTTCAAATCCAACCAAATTCTTAGAAATAATAGACATTTTGCTATCAGACACATTGTATATTTTGCGCGGTTTGAATTAAAATATTAGGCGAATATATTAATAAAATAATATAAAAGTCGTTACATACATAGTTACACTCATCATCATATTTATTTCCAATATATTCATAACGCGCTTCGTTTAAATTCATTTAAATGCGCGCTGCCCTTTAGCCTTCAGGTGTACGGCTTGGTACAACTGCCCAGTTATTTTACCTGAATAAGTGATTCAGGACCGAAAGCCTATAATAGACGCGTTTTATTGCAGTTTGATTCGCTACTTTTGGCGGCGATAGTACACATATTCGAAGTATGGATTCATACGGTTAGCGTTGTTGAAGACGTATTGGAATAATCATAGTTAATCAACGCTGCAATCTGTTATGTGTGATAAGTGTTAATGCATCCATTAACAGATTTCTGGCATTCCAATATATTGGCACTGTTTTTTGTAAATGTATTTATTGCATTATAAACATTTTAGCGTAGATAGTTTTGCTTGTAAACAATATAAAACGCCATTTGATAACCGTGTAACGTGGTATACCATTTTACAAATTTGTATATGATTATGGTACATGTACGCAAAATTCTACAAAATATTGCATCATCAATTACGGTTCAAATATACAACACAGGCACTAAACAAAATAGTAAAATATATCACACAATTGCATACATCAACGACTTAAGTGACAATATTATATACGAATTAAAAAAATCAGATATGTATAAATATTACATTTACACCAAACCATACAAATTTAAAAATTCAGATTAAAAAAAATTATCAAAGTAATGTCGTATGTAAATTAGAATGGAAAGATCGTGATAAATATTACGTAGGTCACACAAGACAATACCTACTTAAAGAAACGCCTCTATAATAATCAATATACTGTAACGCATAACATAACCACCGACACTGCTTTGTCTAAAGATTTTAAAGACGACATAACTTTGATTTTGAAAATGTTAAGATTTAAAAAAAATGTTACCTACAAAAAGTAGGTATATAGTATAGTACCTATAATACATATGAAATCATATATGTACATTAAAAACCAAAATAACGCGGTATATTTTAGAACAGGTATTGAAAGTTTGTTTGTTTGTTATTATAAATTAGGTGATTAACTAATGATTAGGTAATCACCTAATCACACTTGAGTTTTATCAAATTAAACTCTTGACTAGGTGTCTTTGCCATATTTTCCCTAGTCCTCGAACAGAATTGTTAGAGCTTGATAAAAACGTATTGATCATTATTCTTATGATTATAAATTTACAATTCAAATAGTTATTTACGAACCAAGTGCGTGAAAATATATTTCGCGAATGGCAAGTTTATTATGGACACGAATTCGCGAAATATTTCACGCACGAAGTTTGTACAATATCTTTTGTGTGAGTACTTCAATAATACCTATCGTTAAATACGTTTTTATTTATGACACACTACAAATCTCTTGATATTAATCAAAAAAAATTGAGTTGGCAGTATTGATTATTTGAAGTGACATTTAATTTAAAATTATCAAATTCAGAAAATTTGATACAATTAAATAATACGAACAATTGAAACAAACCAGTTAATCCCTGGGGTATCAATCTCTGGTTGTGAAAATTGCCCGATCAAAATTTTTAATAATTGTTCTGTTTCAATTTCTGAAAAGAGTGAATGAATGTAATTTCACATGAAAACAATGAGCTGGTCAGCATATTGTTAGGGTTAGGGATTTATAATTTTAAAATGTCACTACATTAATCAATTTACAGTAAGTACTAACTTTACTTCACGCACTAGTGCTTAAAGTGGCTTTTCAGGCACGCAAATCGAATCGTGAAATGACATGTTTTGATAAGCGACTACAAAAAATATCTAAATTGTTCACGATATTGTAAACCTAATCCTATATTATATCATTGAATTTCTTTGTCGTAAGATAATTTTCTTGATAGGCATGGCTAGTTGTTTATTAATCGACACGAATTAAATGTCAATTTTATTCCACCGACGAAATTGTAACGAAAACCCAATAAATTGTAAAGGCTCTGGAATAAATTGATCTTTAATCGAATTAATAGTGTCAATTGACCTAAAAGTGGAAAAAATATCAGGAAAATAAGATAAGTTAAATTTACAACAGGTGAAACACACGATATGTATAATAAATAAATTCAGAGTTATGAAAAAATTATAGTTCAAATGTATTAGGGCGTCCTCCAAAAAGTGATGAGACTTTCTCGCATTTACTTTAGCCAGCCAATATTAGTAGTACTAAGAATAAAAAATATCTTTTTGCTAAAAATCTAGTATACGAATAATTATTTTAAAAGTTCGGAGATCAGTTGATGTAGATCGTTTACCAATGGATGGTATGCCAATGAGTGTTAGAAAGCAGTATATAATTCGCACACTTTTTTTCACAGTACGCTACTAATCCGTTTTTGTACAACCTATTAGCAGTTAAAGAAATTATGAATCTAAAGAATATACTTTTTTTGAAAGCCGTATCGTAATATACTATACCCTATTTTTAAATAAGAGGAGTAAAACTGAAAATGGCTCGCCAAAATATAGGCTTACGATTGTTATGTTGCCGGTCAAGTTTACACTGCCAAAATTTGGTACTTTAACGACGCCATATTATAGACACAGCTGATTGAGTAAATATTTTTGTTAAATATTTGTCTACTATCTTTTTGTGTTTCTGTTTAAACAATAAAATCAGTTTTTTTTAACTATTTGCTTGTAAAATTTGTCTGTACAGGTAAAGCAAGCTATATTGAACATGTACAAGAAAATTATTGGTAGTAATCCCACAATAAAGAAAAGATAGATGTCACTGACTGAATACACTTTAGGTAACATAAATAGTCATAAATATGTGTATATTTATACTTAACAGTAATAATACATGTTTCAAAGGCTAGTGTTTACCATATTATTATTGGATGGAACTAAATACCCTTTGATCACTCCATGGTGCTATTAGAGTTGTTGGAGATAATAAATTATCACAAGGAACATTACAATGTATACGCAGTGGACAAAATAGTAAACCAGAGTAATAAAATTGTACTTAGATTACCACCATTGTGAATTGAATCCTATTGAATATATACGCAATGATGCAATGAAATTTCTTTCACCAATGTGGAAACACTGAATATTCTTCCTATTACAATTTATAATAGTATAGTATAGTAACATCAGTTTTAAATTTCTTAAATATAATTTTTATCTTAATATATGTATGTATTTGATGTACCACAAATATAATACAAATAATAAAATACATATTAAAATTATTATGCACTTATTATTGTGTTGTACATATACTTGAAATTAAGTGTATATATATATAACAAGTACTTGGTTGCGTTGTAATTTATAATTCAAGTTTATCGCTAAAATAGCCATCAGTTTAATTTGCCTAATGTGATACGGATTTTACAATTTATTCCACTTAATAAAAAACAGAGTATAAATACGCATAATATAAATGCTACCTTACAACATTATTACATACTTTAATTAGACATTTATTATATCACCATGTGATTCCTTGTGTGTATCTTCTATTATATAGTGCTTCTGTTATGATACAAAATAATATGTAGTAGAACATCAGCTATCACATATACCACTAACAAGAATTTATAAATATATTGAGATTGATTCCTTATTCAGTTCGAGTTTTCGTTTGGAAAACTTTGGGACGCAAATTATGTTTACCCAATATTTTAACCATTTATTGCATATTATTTTTCTTGGTTATACAAGCACATAATATACTATGTATATTCCACAATCTACTGACGTAAGAATTTACGCTTTTCGCACAGTGGCAAGACGATAGATATATAAAATCTAGGAATTTCGTAAGCTCCAAAGCCCGGCTGCAACAGAATACTATCTTAGTTTTAGGGTGGTAATGGGGAGAATGATACCGTCAAGAAGGTGGAACAGGATCAGAAACTGGTACGGGGTGAGAAATAACGATTGCTCGGAACCCGAATCCGCATGAATATCGGAAACATGTGTTGCAGGGCTATTGTAATATGTGACATGTCTGTATTAGATTTGAAGAAATTTATGGAATCATGGGCGGAAAAGGAAAGACGCGGAGCCGCAACGCTGTAGTGAGGGCGAAGAGTACGTTTGCGAAAATAGACTTAAATGTCAATAAACGGCGACAGGTCTGCTGCTTTTACCTCTCGAAGCGTACCGGGAGTTTTCTGATAATACTTTATATATTTTTGTGATCATTGTGCGCGATGAAGGTTTGTGTACATGATGGGCAATGAAATATCCTAAATTGATATCTACAAAATTGGTTTGCCATCGATAAGGTCAGGTGTATTATAAATGTCGTGCTGTGAAGGTAGTGGATGCTAATTTTATGTACAATAGACATACTGAGTAGACTGCAGTTCTATCAATTAGTTTTTGTTGTTTGAAAATGTTTGTTTTGTACTATTAAGTATTGTACGTTTTTGTACTGTTAACAGAGTTACATTATAATAGCAAACTGTATGTGTGTATATTAAGCTGTGGTTTATACTTACGATGTATGTACAATCATGCGATATTATGACTGTTTGACAAGTTCTTCTATCTATAGGTAGCTTATGGAGCAGATCAAACAATAATTATAATAATCAAAAAAAAATCGTTGTAAAACGCTACGTCTCGGAAAGGATCGAAACATTATTACTCTTTCCTGAGTTGCATTATGCGGCAGCTCTAAAGATCAATAAAATGCATTCTTAATCAATCAAAAATAAATACAATTTCTAATGTTTTATGAAAGTAAATATATGTCTTGTGTATGTAAGTGCAACTGATAATGTCTTTGATTACGTCGAAGCTTACCAATCTCTCCATAACAATCCCACTAACAAATCTGTCAACCATGAAAAGAAAGCTTACTTTCAATATAAATTCCAATCCTGCAACCAATAAGCCAAGTGAAGTGAATTGAAAAATGACATATTAAACAATCAAACAAATCTATACTACCTGAAACTTTAAATAACGCCAACGTTCAATTTTTCATTAATTCGCTGCCTATAACTCTAGGGAGTGTTTCAGATATAATAGACTTCTATTCTAAATCCAAAATCAATAGCAGCATACCTACTTTCTCATTTGCTACTGTTGATACATTTACACTATGTAAATATATTGGTGAACTCAAAAGCAATGCTTATGGATGTGACTACCTTTCCGTAGAATCAATAAAACTTTGTTATTCCTATATATTTTCCTATATTAGGAATTTTATAAATTTTTGCATTTTATCTAGTACCTACCTTCTCTTCTTCATTTTTCAGATCTCCGACCTATCACTATGCTTCCTGCTTTGTCTAAATTTTTAGAGAAACTTCTTAGAACTTCCAGCTGCGAGCTAATTTAAATATATATAACATTATACCAGATATTCAATCTGGATTTCGCCCTGGGCATAGTTGTACAACTTGTTTATTGAATGTTACTGACCATTTAATATTCGAGCCTCTGTCTTAGTCGTGCTGGATTTCAGCACAGCCTTTGACACGTTGGATCACAATATTCTCTTATCAATTCTACGCTACATAGGGCTTTCTACGAAAGCTATCCAATTCTTTAACACTGATCTATCCAATAGAAGCCAATACGTCAAATTACCCAGTGGCGTGTCAGAGTCTATTCTTGTAGAGCGACGCGTTCCTCAAGGTTTTATACTAGGCCCTCTCCTTTTTATTGTTTATACGGTACTGCTTTTGTACCGTCAACAGTAGAAACCTATAAAATCTCTATGTGTGCTGATGATACTCAACTTTACCATTCACTTATCTTTCTAATAAGGAACAGGCACTGCGTAATATTTTGTCTGATTTAAATAATATTTTTTAGTTGCCCCAACGGCATTTGCTAGTAATGAACCATTCCAAATCTACCGTGAAGGTTTTTTTTCTGACAGAAATAGTTATCGCACTCTCTGTAATTCAATGAACTTATCTATTAACGGTATCCGGTTACCTGTAGTTAACGAGCCCAAAAACATGGGTCTTGTTATAGAATGCAATTTTAGATTTAATAGATCTTACTGGTTTGCATATATTGGAACAAATAGGACAGTGAAGTCTAGCGAGCTCCATGTTGTCTTATGATGAACAACATTGCGAGTAAGTTATTACTATTGGGGTCTACACATGTAGTAGATTGTTTGAAAGTATGTCATTAACTAAATTTAGTTGAAGGCGGTGTTTTTTCTTGTTAACAAAGTTACTGTTAGTAAAGTACATTTGAATAACGCAAAAACGTTCTCTTTATGAAGAAATCTCATACTTATCACATATGTAATGTATGTATGTAATGTGTATGAATTATAATAAAATATCAAACTTATGTGATATTCACGTTGATACTTTTAAAGTAATAGCTAAAACTTTTCAAGATAGTTGTTATTGACTGCATTATTTACTTTGTTACCTACCTTAAATAGTTTCAGTATATTTAGTTTTAACCATATATGTGTATTCGCTGCCTACACTGTACATGTATGTTTTTTTTTCTATTTTTTTCCTGTACTTGGGTTGTTTTACCTGTTAGAAAAATATACGTATTATTATTATTATTATATGTAAGTATGTAAGATTACATTTAATAAACATAGATTCCATAAATAATTCTGAATAAGGTATGACGTCAATTGTAATGAAGTGGTGTATGTTAATCGAGAATTGCAACCAAATGTAGGTACTTCTAACTGTCAGCTGTAAATTTGCTGTTTTTAACCAAAGTTCGAGGTATAGAAAGTCGAAATGCAATGAATCAAATGGTGGTTTTGACGGGATTTATTGTAAAATTGCCAATTGTATTTAACCATGTTGCCTCTAGAACATCTACATAGAAGCTTCAAATGTTTTGATCACGATGCATTTCTCAATTGCTTGAGTATGATGTCCCTTCATAACATTCTAGATAACTAATATTGACGATAAAATTTGTTACTTAATGAATGAAGTGTTCCTTGCATTTGATGTATATGCTCCATTTCGTACCTATCGGACTGTCAGCAGTAATACTCCGCCTCCTTGGTTCACTGAAAATATTAAGCTAATGATGAAACTTAGGGACCTTGTGCTTGTGAAATATAAAAGTACACAACTTATTCGGGCTTGGAATTATTACAAGGGATTGAGAAATTTCACAACGCAATCAATTAAACGTGAAAAAAGAGCCTACTTTAACTACACCTTTCGTAGGCTGTCGCCAAAAAATAAATGGGAGTCTCTGAAAAAGTTAAACATTAAAAGGGGTGTTACCGCTATTCCTTACACATTATGTGATGTTAATGCTATTAATAACTACTTCATGAACACTATTCCGAATACTGTGGCGGACCCCACATTAATTGATTATTACAAAACCCACAGAATTAGCAATTGTTCGACGGAGTTTTCGTTTAAACCGATAGATGAATGCCAACTAGTTAAAATAATTTCTCAAATGAAAAGTAATGCTGCTGGGCATGATAAGGTAACACTTAATATGTTGAAACTCTGCTGCCCTATCATTATCCCCTACCTATTGCACATTATTAACTCGTGTCTAGTTGAATGTTGCTTTCCTTCCTCGTGGAAGAGAGCCCTTGTACGACCTGTTCCGAAGTCAAAAAATCCTTCTGGTTTCGGAGATCTCCGATCAGTGTACTGCCTGTTTTTTTCCAAGGTTCTTGAAAAAATTATGAATTGCCTGCTAAGAGACTTCCTTGAATCTAATGCAATCTTGCCTGAGTCGCAGTCGAGCTTCCGCGCGGGACATAGCTGCACTACTGCGCTGCTTACTGTTACGGATGATTTGTTTGTCGCCGCGGATGACGGTAAGGTCTCGGCCTTGACATTATTAGATTTTAGTCGAGCATTCGACACTCTTGATCACAGCCTCCTCCTATCGACTCTACGGTACATCGGATTATCACCTTTTTCGGTCGAAATATTTCGCTCATATTTGAGTAATAGGTGGCAGTGTGTAGCTCTAGGTAACTGGTTCTCGGACTTTAAGCCTGTTTCGCGGGGGGTTCCGCAAGGTTCCGTTTTGGGCCCTCTTCTATTTACAATATTTACATCTTTCTTTTGTGTAGCTCTACGGACATGTAAGATGCATATGTATGCAGATGACATTCAATTATATCATTCGTTTACTGTTGATAAGCATCCAGATGCTGTTCAGGATATTAATGCTGATCTTGATGCGATGGGAAGCTGTCTTCCCGGTACGCTCTGGTACTGAATCTAGCCAAAACTGTTATTTTACTTTTTGGTAGCACGAGTGGTTCATCTTATATTCAGGACCGCATAACATTCAAAATTAATGACATTGCATTGCCTATACAAACTGAGGCAAAAAACTTGGGGCTTGTTATGGACACGCAGCTAAAGTGTGAGTTTCACATTCTGAAGTGTACGAAGCATGCAATTGCTACTTTAACATTGATATTTCCGCATAGACACATAGAGTATTTAGACTAAGCACGACTTGTGCGTCTCATTGGTACTGTTACATTTTAGCTTTTGCAGTGAATTACATATATGGTCCGTGTCTAAGCAGTGATTTTGTTTCTCGCGTGCAAAGGGTGCAGAATTCGTGTCTCAGGTTGATATTTGGTATAAGAAAGTATGACCACATCTCACATAAACTGGCTGAGGTAGGTTGGTTGAATATGAAGGATCGCAGAACTCTTCGTATGGCTACCCTTTTTCGTAGTATTATTTTAAACAGACAACGTAGATATTACAACAAAATTGTATTTCGGACGGATGTACACACGTTAAATATTAGATTCAGAGCCACTTTCACACCATCCATGCATCGTACAACATTTTTTAACGTTCATACTCCTATCAAATAGCAAAAGTGTACAATGACGTCCCTGTTGAATGGAGATCTTTTACTGTTGCACAGTTTAAATTAGCTTACAGGATGTTCCTGTTGAGCATGTGCCCTTCATGAAATCTATGCGCAGTATGTTAAGAAATTTAGTAATGATTATAGTCGTTTTTTTTTGTATAATTCACAGTATTTTGGTATTGGTGTAAGCATTCCTTTCTTTTTTTTCTGTAATTTACATTCTTATTGTATTTCTGGGTGTATAGGAAGAGCAACTGCATAACTGTGCAGTTGATATGCATCTTGTGTTTTCCAACACACTCTCTCTGTATTGCTTTCTATACATCACTTAGTTGTACAAAGTAGGTATGTATTGGTGTTGGAAATAAACTACATACTATTATTAATATTATATAAATATGAAGTGTTTTTGTTAGGCTGTATGTATATATGGGGCTACGATAAAAAAGGATATATTTTAAATTATTATAACCTTTAAACAAATTAAGTTAATAACAAAATTTAAATATCTAATTGCTTAAGTAATGGGGTTTGTGGCTGGATGTATGCCCAGAACCAGTTATAGTATTTACTCAATATGATCTCAACCAACCTTTCCTCCAAATTGTACGCAGCATTCCGTAACATTTCCGGAGGAATTGCACCGATTTGTTCCGTGCTATTGTCTTTAAGTATCGCAGCGTTGTTGGTCGTCTTCTAAATACTAATCCTTTTAAATCAATTGGCTACTTCCAACAGACCTGCCGCGATTATTGTAAAGTTCTCTTCGTATCATGCCAAGCAGATCATCAACAACAACAAGAAATTATTAAAAGGGTCTGGTATCTCAATTAATGATGATCTCACCAGATTACGTCACAATTTATACAGGGAGGCCGTGAAAAAGGTTGGCCGAAGAAATGCGTGGGTTTTTGATGGGAATATATTCGCAAAATCCAATGGTACCCGTTTCTCTATTAACACCGCGGACGATCTACAATGTTTCCCTTAGTTTGGACTGGACGGACCAGAAAACCCCTCACTCTAACTGGTATTCTTCATACACTCAAGTTTGTAGTTATTTTCTTCATTTTTACTGTAATTGCTATTATCATACAGAAATTCATTTGTTTATTTTTTGCTTTTTTAACTAAGAAAGTTACTTAACGTACTATTAACGTACTTTTTAGCATTAATTGCTTATCATTTAGTTTAGTTCAAAAAATACTTCCACTTCAGTTCTCTTACCTTGCAATTCGTATTATTACATAATTCCTTTTTTGTTTTTGTTTTATTGTTAAGAAAGTAATTATTTCAGTTTAAAACTTACTTTAGCATTAGTGCTTTACTTTACTCCTGTTAGCTTGTAGATCATACATTTATCGCTGTCGTTTAACTAAGTTTTTGTTAATTTAAATTAATTGAATCAGCAGTTTATCACGCTTTTGTAATTTGATTTCATTTATTGACATTATTTTTAATTGCTGAAGCTGTTAAGATATTCAAATTTTCTGGTGGCTGAGAATTTGGCTGAGTTTTTGTTTACCCCTTTTTGTAATATGATTAGTCGTATGTAATTATTACTGTTTCTGCTTTGCGTTGTTGTGATGAGTCCAGAATTATGAGTAATTTCACGATATCACATATTAATTGTCGTTCGCTGACCAGTGAGTTCAATCTTTTCTGTGAGTCTTTTGAGAGATCAAACCACGACATTATCGCAGTGTCTGAGACGTGGTTGAATGAGAATGTACTTAATGATGCTATTAGCATTCCACAATACAACTTTTTACGAAGGGATAGGCCTACAAGAGGGGGCGGTGTTGGCATGTATGTGAACAAATCCTTACGTGTTTCCATTCTTGATTCGCCTTTTAATGATGCTCTTGAACAACTTTGGATCAGGTTTACATTACGATCCAAAATAATTATATTCGGTGTAATTTATAGAAAACCTTCTTCAAATTATAACCTTTTTCTTGACACTTTCGAAAATACTATTGTGTCCATGTTACCCATCTGTGATATCCTTCTTTGTATGGGGGACTTCAACATCAATCTTCTTAATTTCGGTAACAGCGAGACTGACTCCTTGATCGAGTTAGTCGAAATCTACGGGCTGCATCAGCTGGTTTCTGAGCCCACAAGAGTGACAGCCACTTCAGCGTCACTGCTCGACCTCATTCTAACCAACGACAAAGAAGTTGTCGTGGACGTACGCTTGGGGATGGTTCATGACTTTTCGGATCATAGCTTTGTCTCATGTCTAATTGATATACCCGTTCCCCGTACTGATCCCTTCCTCAAAACGTACAGAGATTTCAAACACTTTACTTACGATGACTTCTATTCCGACTTAATCAATAGTCCTTTTCAACTAATATTTGACACCTGCGACATTGACGAGAAAGTTGGCATTTTCAATTCTATTATTATCATGTTACTTGATGTTCATGCGCCTTACCGTACATGCAAAATTAACCATCCTCGAAAGCCCTGGATAACTGATACGATTAAAACAATGCAGAAGCTTAGAGACCGAGCCTTCACGAGATTTAAGCGAACACGTAATCCGACCCATTTCTCTTATTACAAAACTCTTAGAAACATGACTACGAGTGCCATCAGGCAGGAAAAGAGAGCCTATCTTGACCATCGCGCCCGCTCTGGGAATATTAAAACGTTCTGGTCAGATCTAAAAGCTCTTAATGTTTTCTCAGGTTCTTGCAGGAACATGTCTTTGCCTGACCATCTGTCCAATGCTGACGGCATAAACCACTTTTTCACTTCTTCTTCTGCAACCTCCAGTCCTCATCCACACCTTCTTAATTACTACGCTAACCCTGATTCTAACAGCCTTGCGGCATCCAATGATAAATTTGTTTTTCAGAGTGTAACTGATAACGATGTCTACCGCATTATAAAGAAAATGTCCTCAAAGTCTATTGGGTGTGATGGCATTGGCATCGAACACATTAAATTATGCTGTCCTTTTGTCCTGCCTATTATAACGCACATTTACCACGAGTCCATCTCAGCCAGCTGTTTTCCTAGTGCTTGGAAAAAGTCCAGGATTTTACCTCTACCTAAGAAAAATCGCCCTGAAACATTTTCGGACCTACGTCCGATTAGTATTCTCTGTGCAATAGGCAAGGTCTTTGAGAAATTACTTGAGGAACAAATACGTAATTACATTACTTTAACTGATGTCTTACCTACCTATCAGAGTGGTTTCCGTCCCAATTACAGCTGTGCTTCTGCTCTAACTGCTGTGACGGATGACATCCTCACTGCAACCGATCAGGGCAAACTTACTTGCTTAGTGCTTTTAGATTTCTCACGTGCCTTTGACACGGTTAATCACGAACTACTGTTAGTCATCCTCGCATCTATTGGTTTTGGTCGTGATGCGTCACGGCTGATTCAAAGCTACTTGTCTTTCCGTAGCCAGGAGGTGGAATTGAACGGCAAAACGTCGAATACTCTCCCAGTGAGAAGTGGTGTTCCGCAGGGATCTATTTTAGGCCCACTATTATTTACATTATACACGTCCAAATTACATAACTGCCTTAATCTATGTTCTTACCACTGTTATGCTGATGACACCCAGATCTACCTTTCCTTTAATAAGTCCGATCTCGCGTCAGCAAATGCTTCCATCAACTCGGACCTTGCTAATATTGTTGATTTTGCGGAACAGCACTGCTTGAACATTAATACAAATAAAACATCTGTTCTTCTTTTTGGCAGGAAAAACGACATTACATTTGCCACCGATAACTTATCTATCAGCATCAATAACACAGTTTTACCTTTTTCTGAGAAAGCCAAGAGTCTCGGACTGCAGTTTGATCGCAGTCTTAGATTTAAAGATCACATTATGAAATGTATTCGTAATGCCTATGGCAATCTGAAAATGTTATATTCACATAGACACTACCTATCAATATCCACCAAGCGTCTTCTATCTGATGCTTTAGTTTTATCTCATTTCAATTACTGCGACGTGGTTTATGGCCCTTGCCTGGACAGCTCCACCTCACGGAGGATACAAGTAGCACAAAATGCCTGCATACGTTTCATTTATGGATTGAAAAAGTTTCAACACGTCTCCCACAAGTTAAAAGATTTAGGCTGGATTAGTATGGAGCATCGTCGGCGGCTTCATCAGTATACATTCTATTATAAGATCTTGACAGCAAAGACTCCACCCTATCTTTATCAAAGGCTAACATTTAGGAGCGATGTGCATAATATTAATATTCGCTTCCCTCACTTCATTACACCTCCCATCCATCGTAGTGCCCTTTTTGAACGATCGTTTTCTTATAATATCGCACGTTTTCGCAATGCATATTCACAGTCTCTCCTCTGCAGTTCTGTAGCTGCCTTTAAGCGATACATGTGTCGGGTATTTCAGGACTCGACGACATAGCAGGCCACTGTCAGTTTACTTTTTTTTTTTTTTTTTTCTCGTATGTGCTAAACTGTTGATTTTCTGTGTTATATATAAGTATTATTTCGTTGTTCACTAGTTTTTTTTTTTTAATATATTGCGTGTGATTTTCTTTTCTCTCTTGTGCACGAGTAAATTAGATGCACATATTTATCGGTGACATTGAAAAACAGACATTGTGTTTACACACTGGTCTGAATGTCACCTTTTATTACTGTATTTGTTTATTTTTATATTCTGCTTTATTGCTTCTGTACTTCTTGCTTTATGGTAATAATAAAGAAATATTATTATTATTATTATTATTATTAAATAACTCCACAGATAGTAATCCCCAGGGGTAAGCTAAAGTGACCTTGCCGGCCATGAATTTGCGAAATGTATGCTTAACACACGATTTCGAAAAACGCTCTACCTTGCATAAAAATGATGTTTCCAATTCCGTTACCAAATCAGCTGTAATACTGTACCAAGCGGATGACTTTTTTGTCATGAAGACGTTCTTGAACAATTTTTTTCTGCATTTTCTGCTCACCAGATTTTGCAGTATTAAGTATATGTATAGTCCACCATTCGGAGTAAAGGCTCTGTCCATAAAGCCATAACCATTCGGGCTCAATTTTCATTTGACCCATCACATGCAAAGAAAATTCGCAGCTAGTAGCTAAATCTAGTTTCTTTAATTCAAACAGTGTTTTAATTGTATATATTCCAACTCAGCTATTCCAAGATATTATCCTATGAAATCGCGTTATCCTCCATGGTTTACGCATGAAATCCAACAAAACTTAAAAACAAAAGAAAGTTACAGGAAAAAATGGTAGCGTACGAAAAGCATTGTTTATTATCGAGAATTTAGCAGACTTAGGGCATTGACGAAAGAGTTAATGGCAAACAGCTATAAATCATACTTATCTAAAATTGAAGAAATGATTCAAACAGAACCAAAGCACTTATGGTCTTTTATTCGAAGTCGACATGGCACCTCGCGCATTCCTGGAAAAATGTTAACTGATGGAAATCCCATTGAAGATCCGCAAGAAATTGTAAACTCATTCGCCAAGTCCTTTTTTAATGCCTACGCTAGTAGTGGTGTGTTGAACGAGCCAAAGTCATTGCTGCAATTACCGTCATATACAGTTGCACCAGTCAGCGTAGATGTTCTGTTAAACATTAATGCAAAATTTCCAAACAAATGCACTACTGGAGAGGATAATGTGCCTAGCTTTATAATAAGAAATCTACGAGGTGCTCTTGCGTTACCTCTCTCCAAACTTATCAACTTAGCTATCAAAACATTTACTTTTCCAGACAAATGGAAATGCGCCCGTGTAGTACCTTTTCAAAAAAGGCGATAAATCCCAAATAGAAAATTATAGGCCAATATCAGTCCTCAACAATTTTGCTAAAGTTTTTGAGCAGGTTCTGTATGACACAATTTATGACAACATCAAATATTATATAGCACCATCTCAACATGGTTTTACGACTGGTCGTTCCACATTAACCAATTTAGCTTGTTTCACACAATACATAAGTGAAAATTTGGACCGCCAGGGACAGGTAGATGTTATTTTTACTCATTTTTCACGCGCCTTTGACACAGTAGATCACGGCTTACTGCTACATAAATTAGACGCTCTTGGTTGTTCTCTTGGACTCTGCAGGTTACTTAAATCATACCTAACTAATAGACCGAATTACGTCTTCTGTAATGGCTTTGCCTCTTTCCGGTATATTTCTATTAGCGGGGTTCCCCAAGGCTCTAACCTTGGGCTACTATTATTTATTACATTTATCAATGACCTACTGCAATCTTTTTCGTGCCCTGTTCTTGCATATGCCGATGATATTAAATTATTTTCCAGCATTTCTGGCCAGAATGACATGCAAGATCTACAAAACAACATCAACATACTTTTCAGTTGGTCTAAATTGAATAATCTACATATTAACACAGATAAATGTAATTTTCTTTCCTTCACACGTAAAACACATCCGTACATTTGATCTTACAATATTGGTGGTAATGCTCTCTGCAAGATAAATAGTGTCAAAGACCTAGGTGTTCTTTTCGATCCGACGCTATCATTTAACCTGCATATCGAGAAGACGCGTGAGTCTGCTTCTCAAATGTTGGGATTTGTGTTAAGGTCATCTAAGTATTTTAGAAGTATAGCACTTCTAAAAACCTGTCTTCTTCGTTGTGCCTAAACTGGAATACGCTTCCATCATCTGGTATCCCTTGTATGTTTCTCAAAGAATACCAGTTGAGCGTGTTCAACGTCGCTTTTTAAAGTTTCTATCTTTTAAAATAAGCGGTGTTTATCCTTCATGGGGTACATCATACGACGAACTTCTGCAGGTACATCACATAAAATCGTTGACAGACAGGAGGAATTTGCACAGTGGGAGATTTTTGGCTAAGCTTCTAAGCAATAGGATCGACTGCAGTGAACTACTATCCTACCTTGAATTTAATGTACCTAGAATGGCTTCCCGATCTGATGACACTTTCAATTTACCGACACCACGAACTAATCTTCTCCTTCGTTCGCCTATATATCATATGTGCAAAAATGCTGATGTGTTATATACTGATATTTTTACAAATTCTCTTAGAAATTGAGTTGTATTTTTTATGTAGTGCTATTAATTGAATATGTTATGTATATGAGTTACAAGTATTCACAATGTATTCTTCATTTGTCCTGTAAATGGGTAACTGTTGGGCAATAAACGTATATTATTATTATTATTATTATATGGATACATTTTTAGAATTTTGCGTAAAATTTTCCAAATTGTGGTATACGGCACCTGCAGTTACTTGGGTATCGCATTTGCACTCACTAAGAACCTCTGCAACTAGGACATCACTAATTCTTGGTCATCCAGTCTTGTCATTGTTCTTTCAAATTTTTATATCAAATTGCGATACACTTGCGTAACGTATTAACTTAATTTGTTAAAAAGTTATAATAATTTAAAACATTTCCTTGTTTACTTCGTTTCTATCTTAAAACTAATCTGTGTTTGGTTCCTACCAACTATCGTTCGTTGACTTCGCCACCAAATTTTTCAAACATTTTTGAACATTTTAGGGAGTCGTGCAGAAACATTTTTAAAAATGGCGAATTTTACATATGCCGGCGGTATATGTGTATGAAGTGTTAATATATATTTTTAAAAACAAAAGGAATCTCTAAGTCAATAGTGATTTTCCCTCATACAATACAAGAGGCAAAAGAAATTTTGGTATACCCTCACATTCAACAGATTTAAGTAGAAAGAATCTTCACATTATGGGATTCAAACTTTTTAATGCTTTGCCACTGAACCTTTTAAGAAGAATAGTAAGCATTACCTCCTTTTGGAATTGCGTTTATTCTTGACAGGAATATTTTGATATATGTATGTATGTATGTGCTAGTGCTGCTCTGAATTAGTTGCAATGTTTTATATTTTATATTTTACATTTACATATACATATTTGTAAAACATACATTCGTTTTGACTATTGCTGATGTTGTTGTACAATCTAAGGGCAAATAAACGATTATTATTATTATAAACTCCTGCTAGTATAATTAATTTTTATGTAAATTTGTATAAAAGAAATATTGAACTCTAAGCAATTGTATTTCACATACAAAATTTAATAATTTTTTTTCGCAATTGTAATTTCGCTTGTTAAGGTAGCTCTAATTATATCTGATAATATAAAATTATCAGGTTTTTGCAGAGTGATAACGTGTAGTTATAAATAGTCGGCAATAATTAATTTAGAAAATTTATAATTAATCTTAAATGCGATTGTAGATATAAAATTACTTGGTTAGATTTATTAGTAAATATTTTTTTCGTTTACTACTGTAACTGTATTCAATCAGATTATTAGTATAGATACCTTAATGAGCGATAAATTGGTAAACCGACATGCAAAATACATAAACATATGATACCGCCAAGGATAGGTCAAATCAATCTTCTGCCGAGAATAACACCCTATCGCAATCTTTCCGGCGATCCGATCCACCGTACTCACCGGAACAGCCTCTCTCTGGTAGATGTCGCCACTCGGGAATGCCATAACATGTGCATATGGCCGACTGTCGTTTGTATATGCGAACGATCTGTGCGTCAATTTCCAAAATAATGCCGTATTCTAAATGAATTTAGTGTTTTCCCGGTAAATAGCTAGTTTGTGACGTGTAAAGTGTTTGTTTGACCTTCACATCGGACTCGGATACACGATACAACGTCGGAAAACGGTAAAGGTAGCATACTTGTTTATTGGTTATGTGCCACTATTTTGTTATTGTTTTTTCCATGTGATTTTAAACAGCTGTATAATGTTATATGTAATTCTTGTATGCACACATGCATCTACAAGACGATCGAATCTTACGACATGTGTGTAGCACATTTTACAAGAAATGATTTGTCAATTTTAAAGATATCAGAGTTACGCATCCTATATTATTCTGTTTGTTTACATTGTCGTTCGTTTTTTTAGAAAGTGTTTCATGACTGCATTTTATTTATTTTCTTTGCTCATTTACTTTATATCGAATAATTTATTTGATTGTTATTTAAACCTTATTCCCAGAATCTAATCTAAAATATTGAAATCTACTTTTCTGTAAAATAAATTTTGATATTGTTTTTAATATAATCTAATTTCATAATGAATATTTATTTCTCGAGATTGAACAATAAACCTGACACTATCATCGTGAAGGAATTCGTTGTGTGACTAACTTGTTCGACCAAGAATTCTGTCATCTCTGAGGATATACACATCCTTAGTCTTGTCCCACTCTAATACTATTGTGTGTGTAATGCACACTACTACGCGAAGAAACTATAAACAATCTTAAAATTTAAATGGCGCCTTACGCAATGCATCTACCAGCGCGTAGACTCGTAAACCAGTTTCCGTCGATTTAATTTTTAAATGAGATTTGAAACGTATGTCTCTATTGACACATACCAGACTAATTATCTGTAGAGGCTTTCCTAAATCACAAATCGCCTGTATTACGATAAACCGCTGTTCGAATCTCGGTGTGAACCGTGTGATCGCAATATGTGTTTACCTTATTTGGTAGGTTGTGTATTGCATTAAAAATCGTGTTTAATATTGCCTTGGCAGTACCTAAGTGATCCCTTTCTCAGCGCACCACCATTATTCTTCGAAGAAAACTGTATTCAATTTTTGTATTTTGTTTTAGGCTGATTGTAAACACAGTTGGTTCATGTTTATCAAGTTAAATTTAAAGTTAACAAATATTTATTGCGATTATAGAGAACATATGTTCCTTAATGACTTTTGCAATATAGTCAGAACTATGATCATGGTCGCATGTGATAAGTTACATTGGAATATGAGAGTGCTAAAAGTGAAAAAACTGGCACATGTGGATACCACTCTGTTTCGTTTTCTCATCCTTAATGTACGACTAAATTTATATGCGTATACTTATACGACGTTGGCTGGTTCAATTTCTTTTAAAGAACTATTTGCCATACGGTAATTAATAGTAACGTCTCATTTCCTTTAGTTTTTATCTTTTATATTTAACACTTTCATCATGATTGAGTTCATATCTAGATAAATAACAGATGTCTTCTTTAAATTGGAAATCTATGCAGTATTATTCAGTGTTTACACACATGTTTGGGCACTAATATGTACATACATATGTATGTCAAAATAACTATCAAGACGTATTAAATTTGTGCCTTATGTTTATACATTTATTGAAATTTTATATTCTAAACAAGTTTTTAAGGTGTGCTTTTAAAACGGTTTTAATAGCAAAAGCTAGATAAGTTCAAACCAAAAGACTGATCCAAACTTTAGAGTTTTCATTCATCAGCCCACTGCACTTAATTCCACCTTCCAACAGCTTATCAATGGCGCTGCTCACGCTCATTTTCGTTGTTACTGATTGCGCACAACGCTTTCTTCATTGCAACTCCGCTAAAGGCCAAGGATTTCTGGAATAGTTTTATAGCTATTTATCTTGCTAATCATTATCACTACGTAATCTACCGTAGCTTTTATTGGTCTTGGTTTTGCACTGTAGATTTTTTTTTTATATTTTCGGACGATGAAATCTGTGTCTGTTTTTAAAGCGCTTATTCAAATACATACATATGTGTTTCTATGTTGATTTCGGTATTTCTAAGAGTTCTAGTTGTATAACTATTCTTAACAATCTGAAGAATGATTTCTTTTTCTACATTTACATTTAACAGGCCAATTGTGCTATAATCTATATATCTTGACCTAGTTATTTTATTTACTTAATTGGTCCTTGTGTTTTGCATTCTAAAATATTTTGCTGCAAAGAAGCTTGATTCTCTGCTGAAAAATATCAATTTGGAATTTACTTTCGTGAAAAACGATTTCGTAATTAAGATATACTTTTATTGATTTACTTTTAGGGCTTACGTAAAGCTCAATCGCTAGTAAGAAGAATTCGAAAAATGACTTGATTTCTCTTTGTCTGTTTGGTTAGCAACTTATGCGAGGTTAAAATGTATAGCAGAAGCAGCAGCTGTAAGACTACAGATTGTGTTCTTTTTGCGGCTGCTACGGAAAATCCGGACAGAATCCGAATATTTTTTTGATACACTAGCGTTTGTTAGATATTTAATGCCAATTTGTGCCACTGGAAAAACGTACAAACATGTTGCTAAAGCTTGTGTGCGGAATAAGCTTATTTTAGAATAGCGTCAATAGGAAAACATGGAAAAATATACACTACCAGAACAGGACTCTGCTAAAACCCATATGAAAATGCGGCGCACCATCAGTTTTTTCTCTTGTACAAACGAAACACTAGTCTGAGAGAGTCTAAATTATAGAATTGTGTTGTTTTTTCGTGTATATTTATGATTTTAATTTATTTCCACAAGACAGTTAATTTTGCCCCTGGACACTTTAGTGCTTCTAGTTTACGAAAAATGTTCTTATTAAAGGAGAACTAATTATCTTTCTGTCTACATCTAATTTAGTTTAACTTAGATTTTATCAATTAAACAATCGATTGTTGGATATGCTCAGATATCTGGAGAAGAAAAGCAGAGTGTTTTTCTACAAGACAGAAACCCTATACATATTGCTCGTAATGTGTTAATGGTCAATCATACAACCTACATAAGCAACTACATATATTCATCACTGCAGCCGACCGGGTGTAAATCCAATAGCTATAGATTGTCTCAACTTCCGTATGCAGGACACATCTTATGGGAATTCGATACACGGTTGCCAAATCATCCAATCAGCTGTACTTTGTTATTTCCGGTTAATTATTTCGTGTTTCAGACAATAAAATCATAACCTTTATTTACATTTTATGACTACTAAAACCAACTCAAACATAAATAATAACAGACGTTTTCGAACATACGTCGTATACATTGGTTTTAACTAATTATTTCTTTATGGTGTTCGATCTAATATGATAGTTCCAACCTGCTAAATAGATTTTAACGGGAGTTGGGACATGAGTATTAAACGTTTTTAATGGTATATATAATTGTTTGTTCGGACAATAAGCGGAGTTCTTAGTAAAAAGTCGACTTGTATTCTAAAGTGAATTATGAAAACCAATCAATTTGCAATCGAAACATTTTGCGCGTACATATAATTATTTATTTAGGAATCAGTGAATAACGCATAATATTATTAATTTTTACTCATTATTAATGTTATTTATAGTTTGGAACGCTTATTTATGGGGCTATAATACAATTTATTAAATTAAAAACGAAATACTTAGGGATTGGTTAAGGATTAGTAACCAATAACAGTTGCATAAATAGCTGAAATTATACAAACACTTATATAATACAATCATATTTAGGAAAAGAATATCAATTACACACACAGGTCTTCTGTCAAATTATCTAGTCAATCGAAGAATTGGTTTGATCTTCCAAAGATAATTTTTTTGCATGAATAATAAATTTTTTAATGTCATCTTGCTATTTATCCACTACCCATATTTCCTTTTCAGTATTTTTTACATGTCAATAGCAAGAAGTAGACTGTCCCTACCTTCTTCTCTAAATTTCTTGATCTCTCATAAGTATTTATGCCCCCACCGAATAATGTCATCTCGTTTGACGAGTATGCTTTTCCATCCTACCTTTTTTAAATTCGAAACCCATATCATGTAACATTCTATGTAAAGTTGCTCGACTCAAGTCAGGCAGATCATCATCAGCATAGACAATAGCAAGAATTGCATTTAATGTATGTATGTATGTAGGTGCCATATTTTGTATAAAAGAGCTATGCGACTATGACTTATGTCGAATATGTGCTTGCGTGATCTAATCCTGTGTATGTAATCGGTCATTTACTTCTATGTCCTTCCTCTTTTTTAGGTTGTTTTGGAGTTACTAGTGATGCAGTTTGTTGCTCCTGTTTTATATTATACATATATTGCATGCTCCGAGCAGCACAAAACATTACTTGATTCTTGAAGGGCAGCACTGACATTCATAGAATTATTGAAACAAAATAAATATATAGTTTAGTTTATCGCAATTATAGGTACCTACTAATAAAAAAAAGAATTTTACTGCACGTGCACGTTGAAAATAGATAGAAACATTCTTGTAAGAATGATTTGTACTGCAAAATCAAAAAATAACGTGAAATTTAACTAAAAATATGGGGAAACTGACGATTGATAGCAATTCACGCGTAATAGTATGATCTTATTAGATGTAAATACTAGATACGTTGCAACATAGCAACCGGAGGAAGGATAGCGTTAATGACAAGTATCTAGGTATAGTAAGAGAGGCATAGTTGCTATTACATCCCATCTGCATACGGCGGTTGAGACGATCTATAATAAATTCGTAGGATTTGTAAGAAGGAAATACAGCAGTATACAAGAGAAATGACGAACAAATCTTTCAAGTATTTCAGACTTTTTGTGCGCAATTTTAAACTGTAATTGTTGATAATGTAATGAAAAAATCTGCATCACCAAAGAATGCATAGATTTGATGAGTTCTCCAGTTTTGTAGGTGCACGAAATCTTTGACATGATTGACCGTTTACATGTGTCTGTATGTATATTAAATTATTAATAAAATACGAAATAATAGACTTTTCTGCAAATAGCACTTCGTTCAAAGGGAAACGTAAAGTAAGAGGGTACCCATAGAGATACTTTCTTATCCTATTTACATTGAGTAAATATGTATTTATGATTGTTATCTTGTATCACTTCTATATTTAGACGTACATAGGTTTACAACTGTTGTATGCGTTGGTTACTGAACGTTGAACTTGCCATACAATTCATGTCTGGGATTAAGATGTTGTTATAGTAAGATAATCCGTGGGAAAAAGTGAATGGGCTTCCTAGTCTATTTTCACTTTTACGGTAACAATGACTCGTAAAACTTAACTTTGTCGGTGCAGAAATGTTTTGCTTAGAAGGTGCTTCGGATATGAGTATTGTAGCATTGCTATACTTAAATATTTATAGAATAAATTACGAAGTACTGCAGAAGCCAATCAAATAAATTATACAAAAATTATTTGCAATTAAGTAATTGTACTTGCGTAAATTATACAGTGTATAGTTAGTAGTTGTATATATATAACAGTTAACAACTATTTGTGAAAGTAAGCATTCAAATATATTGATTGCTGAAAATATTTTCTTCGTATTAGTGTATATTTTCTTTTGTTAAGAAGTAAATTGTATATTACGGAATTCAGGTTTGTAGTAGGTATAATGCGTGCTGGTATACCTATTTGATATACCTACATATGATAATTGTTCCTAAATTTTGTACAAACTTATTTCTAACTTCAAAAGCTGAAATTGATTTTGTTAAGACTTTTATTCTACTAATGTTTCTCTGTACTTACTAATCTACTACGTATACAGGGTGTATTTGAAATAAAAGTAAAGACTATGAAAAATGGAAAGATATTATTTTATTTAACTTAAATCCAAAATATTTTGCGCAAATTCCTTCCCACACGCGAGAAAAAAAAATGACAAAGATATTTATAAAATATTTGTCGCGCCACTGTTGAATAGTTTCGAACGAATATATGTACAGGGTGGCCAGCTAAGAATGCAAAGTGCTGTATCTCGTAAAGTATTCGTCCGAGAGACTTGCGGGAAAAAATATATTACTAAAGTGAACAAAAGACCGTGGAAAATACTGTCAGATTTCCAAGATGGTCTCCAGTAGGCGCAACCGTCATTTTAAATTTTTAAAGTGATTTTTCAATGAAATTAGCCCAGCAAATATAACCAAAAAATATGTGCTTTTTAAAGTTAAGCTTTACTCGAGTAATTTTTGTTTAACACTTTTTGACGTATCTATTAAAATAAAGTGGTGGCGGGTAATTCGATGTTTTTTTTAAATAAACAGCTGTAACTCCTAAACGACTGAACGGATTTTAACAAACTTGGTCTCGTTGGAAAAAGCATTTATTGTTCTATCAAACGCATCTTACCTATGATAAGTATATCTTATTCTTGGTGATGCTGCTAGAGCGCGCTTTTCGATATAATAACATAATGGGAAATTGTAAAATTCTATAAAAATCTCCATAATTATATCTTACCATTCTTAATATTTTTTACTTTTATTTCAAATACACCCTGATAAATAAATAGTGGAAGTAAGTAATTTTGCACATTTTAATGCACTCTACGCTTCAACGATTAACATACATATATAACTCTAGATTATAAATCTGATCTCGACATTTATTTTCATACTATCCAAGTTGAGCAATGTGGTTGTAACCCTTATCGTGCGTGCCTCTAATTATAACATTTTTGCTATTACCGGAATAGCTATTTTAGTAAATTGAGTGTAATTAGGAAGAGAAGCGGTTAGACAGGGTTGCTACGTGATATACTAGGTTATATATTGTTTTATGTTTGCTTATAAAGTTGGCAGAATTTAATGATATTGCAGCGGTAAAATATTCACATCAAATTAAGAAAATTACTAGGCTGTCTTCTGAATATCCTCCCTCTGATATTTATTCGTGTGTCTCGGGGCACGAGATAGCTAGCTCCTGGTGATCATTAGAATATTTATACTTCCTTTTGTATGTTGTTTTATTTCCAAGTAATTATTTAAATCCACTAAATTTGATTGCAAACAGGTTTTCAAATTTCCATTATCTGTTAAAGTTCATTTAAATACAGTTTCCAACTGTCGTCATTGTAATAGAATTCAGCGCTGTTTCCATATTTTTCCATAGAATTGCCAATTATCACTAAATTCATTGGTGGTGGTAATTACTGAGTTGGAGAGTAAATCCGTGTACAGTTTCTTCAAACATATTTTATGGATGGAATTAAATAAATGTAGGAGATAAGTAGATCAAATTTCGTATAAAGGAAAGGACTGTGTCTTTTGAACGGTCCATTTTTTAAACGATGGGATTTCATACACCATATTTGAGATACGTATGGTACACTGTAACTATTGGTATCTTTGTCTATTTAGATTCACCGCCATGAAAATGATATTTTACAGATAGTTTGAGCGAGTAATATTTTGCTCAGTTTTTCAATAAGAAAAATGTAGTACTCAATGCACCCCAGTACAAGTTATAATACCATCGCATATATGTATGTATGTAAGCATATTGACATACAGTGGCATATCTATGGAGGACTCTGTTTCAAGAAGATAAGACATTGTACCTGTGCTTTCAATTCTATCCCAGGTTGTCAAATTCGTTTCTTTTTATGTGGATATTTCAAAATATTTATTACATCCACCGTTAATTACGCTTTAAACTGGAAGATATACTTACATGGATAATTACTGCAAAAACCTACAAGTATACGAACCATCTAGTATGTATAATATCATATGCGATTCTTTGTAGAGGCCTTTAATTTAAAAAAGGAAATTGGGAGAACCAAAGTATTTGAAGGACATCACCTACTTACTGTGCTGAGCTTTTATGCGCATAGTTTGCCAAGAAGTGTCACAATAAACTATGAAAACAAAACGAGGCAAACTATGAGTGTAATACGCACGAAGGTGCAACAAGTTCAAAATACTTTTCGTCTGTACTGTCCATCGACGTTTCTGTGTAAGTTGACTAAAGAAAAAGAATTTTAGTAAATCTTTGATGTAATCAACACTTACTGTATGACTGTGTGCTGTTACTGGTTTATACCGAAAATATCCTGCTTGTAGCATTTCTTCCTTATTTATAGATTTCCAAAAATTCTTCGTTTTAATAAAGAACCGTGAATTTCCTCTTTCCGCGCCTTAATTTTTTACCAGATCTAAATCATTATATGTGACAAGCTGTTGGCAATGGCTAGATATGCATTAACAACAGCTTATCAGAAATCAACTTACATTCCGCTGCAAAAAGCGATGATTATACAACGCAATGTGAGTTGATTTCCATTAGCAAATTATGGTTTCCGATTCCGTTACAATTCTTTGGTAGTCGTGGGCTGTAATATGAGGAACAAGTTGATGTTAATAAAAATGTATGTCCATACATACATGCATACATATGATATTTACTCGTGAATTGGCAGACGACTACAAAATTATGGAATGATTATACTATCGAAAATAATACGCTATTTTTTATAGTCTCAATTTTGTATACTAGGTAACCTACACATGAAATATTCTAATCCTCGAAATTACCATTCTGAATTACCTCAAATGGAATAAATTGGTTTTCAATCGAATACAGTTTAATTTGACCTAAAAGTGGAAAAAATACCTGGAAAATACTAAGTAAGTAAAAGAAATTATTCGACAAAAATTCGTAAAACGGCATATCATAAATGATCACGTCTACATATGAGGGAGCTATGCGTAAAGTATTAATAATTTGTGCTTTATATATTAACGCTATCAACAGCATTTATTGACTGTTTCGCTATGAACAAAAACATAAAATGCTGATCGTATATAATTTTATAGATGTCTTGAGAGAATATAGCTTTAAGCGGTGATAATAATATCGGAATAAAATTTTATATTATAACAATTAATACGAAATAAATGTTTGTAGTAATTCTTCCATTATATATGTATCTCCATTATATGTATATTTTAAATCATTCATTTTTTTCTGTTGAACACATGTACTTTATTTTGAAATTGATTGTAAAAGAATATGTTCAATTTTCTGTAGAGACAGTTATATCCTACATTGATATTCTTTGCAATATGTATTATGTCAAGGAAGAAGTAGGTCAGTAATACGATAGATACATATGTATGTACCATATACAGATTGCTTAGATTCCAACATAACTAATGTGTACATGCAACCTCACTAATGCTTTTATTAAATATTAATTTATGGGGATGCCGTGTGAACAATACAATGCATATTTTATGAGTAACACTGCACTAATGGCATCCAGACGATGGCAAAAAAGCACATGACTTTCCTTGGCCGTAGAAAAATTTGCGGCCAACAAATATGTAGTAGAATGATCTGAACAATCAACTAAAGCAGAATACTTCCAACTTCCTCAATTACCTACCGATTCACGTGTTTAATATCGCGTACATTTTCTATTCGTATTGTCGTGTGCAAAGTACAATTGTCGAACGGTTTCTGTGTTGTATAAATAGTATGTTCGCCTCATAAACATGTTTATCCACTATTCAATGCATTCTTTTAATGTAAACCGAGGTCATGAACCCAAAGGATTTCATGTATTGTTGCTATTCAAGCTATTGAAGACTTTATGTTGTCAAACAATGGTATTCATGAGTTATATATGCTGTAGAAGTAGTTTCTTATGTTTGCAATTTGATTTGGATATAACTGTTTTCTATTCATTGGAAAAATATGGCTTATTGCAGAAAATATAGTCTACGTAAAGACAATTTATACTGCAATAATACCATAATAGTTCTAAAGACTGCAAGTTGTATTTGTATTGGTAATGTAAGCATTTAGCGAAGTTTAATGCTAACATATATGTAAAATATACACCAAAGAGAACTGTGTAGACTTGCAAGAGTATCCTGCTATAAGAATTATATAATTTCATTCAACCACATTCAAAATTTCAGCGATTTCAATTATAATAGACATCAGTTTTTAAATATAATTTACACTATGTTACATGGCTCGTAGAATAACGTGAATAATGGAAATTTGGGAGACTGTGTTGGGGTTTGTTGGACAAAGTGTAACTATCCAATCATACTTTGTATTAGTTTATGTGAAGTTTCTTGTTTACTTAAAGATGAAATAATTGGCAAATATTTAATAGCAACTATGTATATAGAAGTTGAATGCATCATTTAGTGTATGTTTATGTGCAAAACTATGTGTAATCTCTTCACGCAAAGTAAGCAATATTGCATATTCGCTTCTCGGTTTGTTCGTTAACCGCTGTAGTGCACCTTTAGAGTAAATAAAATTGCTCAAAGCATTTGTATGTACACAACTAGGGGAAGTTGGAAGTAAATGAGATTTTCCTCACAATAAAATTGCGCACGCGAATGCTAATCAGCCTAGCATATAACATGCTGGGGTTTTTACTTTTCACTTCACCTGTGGAAGGACTTTCACATTTGACATCCGCTTTCTGTGTTTACTTCACTTGATTATGTACCTACGTGTTTATTTTGGAGTGAAGTAGCACTTACGAAGCAAATAATGTGTTTAATCTGGTTGAATAACTTTACAGATATCACGTTTCGATTTAAATCGGTATTAGTTGCGGAAGTTATTTAAATCTGTGAATTTTCAGCTGAAGTCATGTTCTACACGTCAGGATCTTATGTTGATAGTCATCTGTTTACTTTACTACAGGTCTTACGGATCCGAGTGCTTCTGCATACATAATGACAGTGCCATTGCGCAATAGTATTTTTATTTTGCGTTTTTTTTTATTCAAAATTAAAGCTATATCTACCTGAGAAAATCAGTTTAATGTTTTTAGTGGTAGAGTATTTCGGAGTTACATACATATATCTAGGCTACTGGTTTTACTCTATAGAAATTATTTCTTATTTCAATCCCGACGGCGGGAAACTCTTTATGTTGCCCTATCTGCAAACCAGTATGTGAATTTCGTGATATGTTTGATAGAATAATTTGTTGTTATAGTGAAATTAATCTTGTATCATCAATCAAATGATTTTTAGTACATATACCGTTGAAATTGTTTTGAATCTTCCACATCATTCAAAAGAACGCAAACAAAAATGTGCAATCGAAATAGGGACGCAGTGTGATTATTTCTATTTTTTTTATGTGGATCTTCATATAGAAGGTGCTACAATAAAGATCGAACATTCCGTACTTTCACTATCATTCATTAGTTTGCACGCACTATACAAAAATTTCATTGCGTAACAAAATTAACTAGAAAAGCTACATTTGGAAGATATTTATTAATGAAACAAAAATATCCCTCACTACGTTAACATGTTGCATTGAAACAAACAGCAAATTTTAATAAAAGACATATTCTGCACAGCATTCTAGAATGCTGCTTTACAGGGAAATATTTTTTCAACATCACGTTCCAAGTCATCCAACAATTATTTTATTGAGTTGCAATCAGCGGTCACTCTATTGAGGATAGAAATCCTTGAGCAAATTTCACTTGGAAAATAGATAAGTACATACATATAAGGTCAGAAAAATAGATATTACCTACCAATTTATTTTAATTTTGCATTTAAAATTTACTATAAATCGGGTAGAGAATATCCCGTCTGCTGTTATGAATGCATTTACCTCATTTGCCTCCCATTAACGGATTATAGCTTTATTCCATTATAAACTTTAACCTCGAAGTATATTATTTTCATTATTGATCTAGATTTCTGATAATTAGTTTATTGTACTGTATAAGTATACTGTGAACCTCAGATGGAAGCATTCTAGAAATATTTCTTGAAATTTGCTAAATATGTTTTAATTAGACCGTACAAGGGTACATCAGGGTTGTCCGACACGTATCTTGACGAGTCTCAACTATATATGCGGTAGAGGAACCTTACCAGAGTACTCAGGTACGAACTTTTATCTTAACGTGACTTATTGTTAGTGTAGGAGAAAAATCAACGTTATGAAAATTATTCATAAATGATATTTTTCGCAGTGGTAGTTTTATTAATAAATAAATTCGAAGAAAATCTTCGTTACAACGTGTATTTTTAATTTCACAATCGAATAGTATAATGGAATTAATTCATTTCGTATCAATTTCTTCCCTCGCTATGTCAGAACGCGATAAAGTCGACGAGCACCATATCCATTTTATGAACGTCCGAACTTTGCAGGCGCAGGTCGTAGGCGTAGATCCACTCTACTGCACTATGCACGCTTGCTTGTAAGGATGTAAAAAAAGAACACGCAAAACAACGTTAATTTTTCTAATAAATTAGTTCAGTATAGATGAATAACTAACAAGAACATATTATAGAAATGTGCATGAATTAATGATATTAATTGATGGGGTGCTATGTAGTTAGGCTAAATGTCTACTAAGAGTATTGTGATTAACCACTGTAGGTACATACTTTCTTGTTTCAAATAGACATCAAACGTTAGTACTTAGTACCGTACCGAATCATCATCATCAAGCAAACTGATCATTGAACTTTTTAGTACTTACTGTATTCTAGTTGAATGCAACCAACTTTACGACTAAATTATCGTGGTGTTTACTGTTTTGTGGTTCTGTAAATTTACGTGTTAGCCGCTACCACAATATTTTCTATTACGCTAGATGCAAAGGAGGCTGTTTACAAATGTAAACAGCCCGCTTTGATAAGATGTATATATCGTAGTCATTATCTTTGTTTTCTACATTATTGTGATATTAGGTATGTATGCTCTTACTATATATCGTTTACAATATTTTACTTGTACCTACACTAAAAATTACTGAAAATCTGCGTGAACTTGTATGACTGTGTGAACAGCACTAATACTAATTTGTCTTGCATTTTACTAATAAACAGTAACCACACATTACTAATTGCATTTCGTTTGAAGAACATTATTCATCTGTTGTGGATCTTTATATACAGCACCGGCCATTAAAAATTCCCCAGGTATATGTTGTCTAAACGAACTTCTTTTGTCAGGTCATGTAACTCTTATAAATTGTGTCCGTTTCCAAACAAACTAATTAATATTTAGGCAATAAGATATTATTCATTGTATTATTTTTTTATTTAAAAAGTAGTTGATATTTATTAGTATTTTCGAAATCAGCATGTTTTCTACGGACAAAAAAATCCCAAAGTTGTTAGAAATGTATCAAATTTATGAAATAAGTAAAAACATATAACATTTAGTTTAATATTTTGTGGCAAAGCCTTTTGAGACAATTGTAGCTTGAAAACGAGCAGCCATTGAGTCTACTATCTTCCGTAAGTATTCGACTGGTGTTTTTGTCCATTGTGTGACTGTAGCTCGTTTAAATTTCGACAATCGTTTTGTCGAATTTCTCTATCCAGCCTCTGCCATAAATGCTCAATCGGATTCAAATTCGGTGACTGATTGTGAGCAAGCCACTTGAGAACTTCAACATCATTGCCTGAAAGCCATTTCTTGACCACCTGCATTGTGTGTTTAGGGTCGTTATCATGCTGAAACACCCATCCTGGTGGCATCTTTGTATTTCCATGGGGCAGCATCAACGTCTCAAGAATATCTCGAAATTTATATTTTTCCATGATGCCTTGAATCCGAACTAGTGCTTCAACTGCATCCCTATTGAAGCATACTAAATATATAAAAATATAAGAATGCCATTATAGTATTTGATAGAATGTTCTTACCCCAAACTATAACGTTTCCACTGCCATGTTTAACTGTTGAGATGTTATATTTCACATTAAATCTTTGTCTACATCATCCATTTATCTTAAAATCAATCTTTCATTTTTTTGGGTAAAGAGCTTTTAGTTAATACCGAAACCCACGTGACCTCTTTTAGATATGCAACCCATTTAACAGTATGGTAATACATATTTTTAAAAATTAAATTCATCCAGAACTTTTTATTTACATATATTGACAATTAAAATTGTACAGGTTAGGTTTAAATTGTAAATAATAACAACTAAGTAACGGAAAATAGTTATAATAAATGTTGAAAGTGGTTTCAGTTGTTATCTAAACAAAGATTTACTCTGCGTTTTAAATTTTCAAGGTTAGGTCGGTTAGATAGCTTAGGGATATTTCTTGTTTTACCAACATATTATTTATGTACGTCATTTTACGTCAGAGATCACGTGGGTTTCGATTCTAAATGAAAGCTCTGTAGATGGTATACACTCTGACTGTTTTATATTATGGAAACTGGAGAATTTTTAATGGCCGGTACTGTACATGGTGTCGCAAGAAAAGGCGAATAATATATGTCGTCCTTATTAATTTGAATTACAAGCAAATAATGAATGGCAATTTTACAGGACATCCGTAACGAGATACTTTAGCGTACTACTTCATTTTAAGTAAATCTTCAGTATGTATATTGTTACCAGAATTACATTATATATATAAAAACCCAATTTTCTATGAAGCACTGAATATGTACAACCACGGACTTTAGTTATGTCCGGTATCTAGCGGTACAGCCTGCGCTCCTGTCACCATGTCCGTTTTATCTTAAAGGGAATAGTGACAGGAGCGCAGGCTGTACCGCTAGATACCGGACATAACCAAAGTCCGTGATGGTACATATGTACATACGTATATACTTCTGTAGCCGAAATATTCGCTCTTGATTGCTGAAATCTATTACATTATATTTTGAAACAACAGAGGCAGTCGTAAGTCGCAATTAAGGTTTTCAATAGGCTACCGAAGCACTGGAAAACTTTAACTCGTTCGCGATTTAAACACAACGTTTTTGAGTTGCTGGTGACGAACGGCTTTTATTCCTTACATGAATTTTTTAATTTTAGAATTGAACAATATTAATAGATTGTTAAATTTTCTATTTACTTTTATGTTTACTATGGTTTTGTTATTATCATTATTATTTATTGGTTTAATTCTTTTGTCAGCAGGATCATTGTTATTATTTTTATTTTATTTTTATTTTTATTGAGATTGTACTTCTCCTTCTGTTTGACTGTTCCAATATCAATTTTGTATAATTTGATCATTCTGGAATAAATAAATTACTTACTTACTTACTTACTTAAGTGTGTGTTTCAATGAAATATTGAAGGCGTATTTTTCATTTCTCAACTAGGTACATCGAAATTAAATTCCGATAAAGCAATTAAAAAAAAACCTATGTATATACAGGGTGTCTGTAAAAGGTCTTTACACACGCCTACCACATATTCCTTAGACCAAACTAAGCCGATTTAAGTAAACTTCCCTTAGTCCAAAGTCGCTTAGTTTGGGCGCTATACTGCCTTGAAGTTAACATTTTGAAATCGTTTTTCTATTATAAATTCAAAACGGCTTAGGCGATTTTAATAAAATTTGGCATAATCACTTATTATTACTGGTTGAATGTTCTGAAAAAATTTCAAGAAAATACTAAAACCGGAAGTGAATGAAACACGCATGACCATTATCAAAATTAACATATTTTTTTTGCTGCCTGTAGTAGAGACACGAAATAATTTTTATTCGATAGAGTATTCAAAAACGATCAAATTATGTCTGTTGTAAAATGTTCCTATTTTTATTCGTTTTTGAGAAAAACGAAAAAACGTGCTTATGGTCGTGTGTTCGAAAAAAGGAAAAAGTAATCCAGTCGCCTATGATTTCTATCACAAACAAATGAATTTTGCATGGCTAAATCTACTGCTCAAATAAAGACTACAGGTAAATGAATAGGCTTAGTAAAAGTTCACGGTTTCCGAAATTCTAGGTAAATTATTTACTGCAAAAACGGCACTCTTTATGAGAATTGATTACTCTAATGGTTTTTGCGAAATTTGTATTTTAATAATTCGCATTAGGTTATTTTACACAAAAATTATTAAAAAAATTAAATAACAAACATGAACACAAATAATGAATATGCCACAAAACCAGTTGAAAGTGTTCTCCATTTACGCACATACAAAGATTTATACGACGAAGGAAATTAAACTGTACTCTTTGCAAAATTTTTCCATCACCTCTAGTTCATTGGTGGCCAATTTACAGGATCGTTATTACCTCTACCTATCCATTTGTTTGGGTATACTTGATTTAGGTAGTTTCGAACATCTACTGAAAAATGTGGTGGAGCTCCATTGTGCATGTACCACATATCTCTCCGAAGTTGAAGAGGTAAATCGTCTAACAAATCTGGCAATGTATTTTGTAAAAATTGCAAGTAGATGTCTCCCGTTAATCTTTGCGGAAGAATAACAGGGCCAACAATACAGTTATTCCAATCCACACATTAAGTTTAAATTCCTGTTGAAAATGATTTATCTTGATTGCATGCGGGTTTTCCACTGTATAAACGTGTGCGTTATGGAAATTAGTTACCCCCCTTCTTGTGAAACAAGCTTCATCCGTAAACAAAATAGTGTTGCCAAAGTTCTTCTGCTTCTCTTTGCCCATTAACAAAGCGACAAAAACTCGGGATCATGTTCTAAAAGATCTTGAACTGCTATTTTATGGTATGGATATAGAAACTGTTCTCTAATTACTGCGTGAACGACATCCTTACATACTCAAACTTCCCTACCTATTCGTCTAGTACTTATTTCTGGATCTTCCTCAACACGTTCTAACATTTCTTCTTCAACTTCAGGAGCTCTGACAAAACGCTGCCTCCCATAATCAGCGGTTGCAGTAGCAAAGCGACCAGTCTCCCGAAGACGTCGATCAGCGGCAGCAAACGTTGGGTGACTTGGTATGCGACGATTTGGAAACCTTGCAGAATACACCCTAACACACTCTCGAGTATTTCCTCGACAAAATCCAAATACCAATGGCATATCTGTATATTCTGCATTGGTGTATTGTAAGGCCATGATAAATCACAAAAAGTTAAGCTTTCTAAATTATTATTAAAGCATTTAAGAAACTTTTGAACACCAATGACAATTCACGTATTTTAGATTTGACACTATTATTATTTAGCCATGCGAAATTCATAGGCGACTGGATTACCTACTGTTTGTTTTTTTCGAACGCACGACCATCAGATTTTTTCGTTTTTCTCGAAAACGAATAAAAATAAGAAAATTTTACAAGAGACATAATTTGATCGTTTTTGAATACTCTATCGAATAAAAATTATTTCTCGCCTCTACTACAGACAGCAAAAAAAATTATGTTAATTTTGATAATAGTCATGCGTGTTTCATTCACTTCCGGTTTTAGTATTTTCTTGACATTTTTTCAAAACATTCGGCCAGTAATAATAAGTGATCATGCCAAATCTTATTAAAATCGCCTAAGCCGTTTTGAATTTATACTAAACAAACCATTTCAAAATGTTAACTTCAAGGCAGCATAGCGCCCAAAGGAAGCGACTTTGGACTAAGGTAAGTTTACTTAAATCGGCTTATTTTGATCTAAGGAATATATGGTAGGCGTGTGTAAAGACCTTTTACAGACACCATATGTAACTAGTAAATTTTATCTGCTGTAGATTCCGTATAACGGTTTTTCTACTACATATTTACAAATAGGTTTTGCTCTCATCTAACGACTGGTTTTCATATCTGTCGTGCAGGTGCACTAACCTCGCCGCTTTTCTGAGAATTGTGTTTTGTTGAGTTGGTACCGATGTTTGCAAACCTAGAAATGTCTACATCATCACTCCTTCACTGGTTAATTTACTTGACGATGATGGTTTGGTTTTAACATTTGATGTTATTGAAACTAAAATTAGTATGTGGAATCTGGTGCTGATTAAACTAATAATGTATCTATAGTACGTAAGTAGTATTTTTCTCTTTGAGGACTATCAAAAATAATGATATCAGTCATTCTGTGACCTATATTTATACTAATACGTATAGTCATACAGGTTACAAGTTACAGAGTTTCTTATATCAGTTACTAACTATGCCATAGTTGATGAAACTTAGCGTTAGTTGCGACAGTTTGACTGTGTTCCCTTCGGCGAACTTAGCTTTGCTTGCACTATTTGATGACAAATTCATCTAATAGGTACAATAATTTTTTGAACTTTGCGTAAGTAGCCGTTATTCTTATTGTGCAGTTTATAATATAGCACCCTGTATTTAAACATCGATATCATAAAAGGTCTGATATGCACTGCTTTAAAAACTGTTGTTTTTAATTCACCCAAATTTAGGGAGACCTTTGAAAATGTCCTTATAAGTCAAATTACCATTACCTACCGATTTTTTCCTTCGGTAGTTCCTTCGACTCTTATGTATGTCTCTAATGCCCGGTTTCTGAAACGTCAAGCAGCAGTTATCTGCTCAGTATCTGACGATTTAACAAAGACAGTCCTTGTTAAATTGCCAGATACCAAACAGATAACTGCTGTTTGACGTTTCGGAAACCGGGCATAAGTGTGGAGCAACCATTATTCTCAGATATAAAATAAGCATGATGTGGTAATATTTCAGAATGTAACATCCTCAATGTTACAGACATACATATATCTGAATCCCGTCTCAAGCATGCTAGATTAAAAGAGGAAATTAAATTCCGATGAATTACGAAGCGCAAATAAATAACTCGCCGACGAGAGACCACAAAGGCTGAAGATGACAAGGGCGTTGTCGT
>SMLS01075332.1:0-21502 GCA_004785975.1 Popillia japonica
GCGAACCCTACCACTAGGTCGAAACTAGTTGGGGAATGTAAACGATCTCTTAATAATCTGGCACAGGATAACAAGGTTTCCTTAGTTTGGGTGCCAGGACATGAGGACATTAAAGGGAATAAAATAGCTGACGAATTAGCCAGGAAGGGCTCTGAGAAGCACTTCATAGGACCAGAGCCCGCATGCGGTATCACTAAGGATTCCGCTATGAGGGAGGGGATGGTCCTGGTTAGACAAAGAGAAGATCAAGAAATGGAGGTCGACTGCAGATCAACTCCATACTAAAGCGCTAATAGGGGATGGGGATGCTAAGTTCTCTGATAACCTACTAGGACGCAGTAAAAAGGAAATTAAGGTCATCACTGGGTTGGTGACCGGACATTGTCCCTTGAGAAAGCATCTATACAACACAGGTCGAGTAAGCGAACCATGGTGTAGAAGATGCGAAGTGCAGGAGGAAACGGGGTTACATGTAATCTGCTCGTGCGAGGAACTGAGGGAACTCAGGCGGAAATATTTCGGGGAGGACTTATTTGAGCCCTCGAAGGTTCTCAAGCTTCCAATGAGCAGGATACTGGGGTTCATAGAGGATACTAGGATGCTTGAGTGGAAGTGAGAGATCTGATGGGGTTGGTACAATGAGCATCTAGCTCAAGTGCCCAGACAGCAAGGTGTCTACCCAATTGGTAATGAATGAATGAATGAAATGGGTCGTATGTCGAAAAGTGCCTTTGTTTAGAACAAAATCGATGTGTCAGAGGATTTTTTCGAAAAACCTTCAATTGCAGAAATAATGAATATATTCGTTACTATTCGAAATCACTATATGTATATGATCTGCCTAAACATTTCCAGAATCAATTAGAATTTTGACGCTTATGTGGAGACGCAATGGTTAATTTAGTCTACAAATTTTTGTAGGCATTCATATATTTTCAGCCATATAATTTTAGTAATTCGTGGATATCAAAACAAGGTTTAATAATTACCTGTTTGAATTTACACGAATGTTTAATTTTTTAGGTAATTTGATTAAATTAGAGAAAAAAAGATTCTTAGATTAATTAAGAAATATATCCTACTGTACATATGTTTGTTTGCATCTACTTGTGTATGAGTTTTCATTTATGGGTACAAGAGAAATTATCTCGCTAGTGTGCAGTGGAAAATCCGGCAGATAAACCTAACTACTATGAATAATTTAATATAATTTTCCGAACTTTACGAAAAATAAACAATGTTGAATACGTAGATCTAAAATAAGATATGCAAAACGTTAGATTACTTCACATACTACTATAGTTTATACTTCCTTTATGACGCCCATATGTAATACATATATGGATATATCTGTGTATGTATTACAAAAAACAAAATTTATAAATACTGGACAAAGTAGTAAAAAAAGAAAGGAAAGACTTTACATTTTGCAAGAACAGAGGAAGTAGCTTTCCGGAAATTTATCGCTAACATTCCACAACACGCACAGTAGCGGACATCATAAATACATAAATATATGTATATTGCACAGAGCGTACATCCATAAACATAAGCTGTCGGATAAGACCACAGACGGGAACGGAGTGAACAGGAACGTTCGAACAAAAGATTTTCAATTTCGCCAGCCGCGAAAACAATTAACGATACCACCGCCTTATAATTTGTATTTCAGCGTTGTTGTTGTTGGCGATAATTATATATTATCCACACGAAAGAGGTCAGAATATAGCTGAGATCCTTGGAAGAAGATTCAAGACAGCATGAAACAAGAGGAAAAGGCTGGCCGATGTTAATTAAATATTCCTTCACACTTCCTAATATACTTCCGAAATCCACCAGTTCGTTCGCTATACGGAAAAACTTGTATTTTCGCCATCGAAATTTTACGGCAACTAATCACGCACTTCTTCCTCATTCTTCTTTTTTTCGCTTCTCTTTCCGTTCCATCACATTTGAATAATATATTGGACCGGCCATATCTCTTATATAAATTGTGTACTGCTTTTTTGTGTGTGTGTCCATGCGTTCTAGATTCAAAACTTGCTAATTTAAACGAAAAAAGATTTATATCCACAAAATGTACACCGTCGTGATTAAACACGATCGTAAATCAGTGAAATTTATGGCAGGTACGTTTTCTCTTTTTGTCGAGTATTGAAGAAACTGGGTGCTCTCATGTCACATAACAGCAACCTAGTTTTTCTATTTTGAGATACAATCGTTTTTACATATTTTACGTAGAATCATTGGGAAATTGATATGTGCATATGTATGTATATATGTATGTACATACGAGGTATGTCAAGACGAGATTCTAAATATTGACATTTGACAGTTTACAAGTCATGATTTTTTTTGTATGCTTTGAATTTAAGTTAGTTAACTAGATATCTGCATTCTCTGATTACACCAAAAATACGGATCAGTACTTTTATTTTAAATAAAATTTTTAAATAAAATTGCTAACCTTTTTAATTTACTTATATATATTTTTATGACCTTTTTTACCTTATCTTATTTTCCTGAATGTTTTTTCCACTTCTAGGTATGTGGAAAGCAAATCTGAGACTACTTTGTCTAAGAAATTAGTAAATTACCGATATCTCTATGTGGTTCAATAAGAAAAAAATAAGCAAGTAATCTATGATTTGAATCATAGTTCAAATTAATTCAGTAACTTGTTAAATTTAGTATCTGATTAATGTAATCATCATCTTTAATATTACCGTAAAAGTCTTAAGTAATTGCTAAGCACAGTCTAATGAGACTGGTTTACGAGTAGATTATGTAAGTATTAAAAACAGGTTCTATTCTATCATAGTCTCTCCAGAAGATTTACTGCGCTTTGTATAGAAAGTAACTTCCGTCAATTTATAAACTGTTATAATCTTATCCATTGGAACAAAAAGTTCATATTATCATTGGAAGGAACGGTCGTAAGTTGCAAATTAGCACAGCAGTTCTCCGCTTTGTGCAGGTTCTTAGCTAGCAACTTCGAATATTACTAAGAGCAGAAAAGCTGAACTTATCTACAAAGTACTTTCAAATGATCCACTAAACATTGTTTTCATAGGGTTAATGGCAAGCACACTTGCTTTATTATTCATTTATGTAATTTGTCAGCTTGCGATCAGAGCCCATATGCCTCACTAGAGTGTATCACTGAGTGTACAGAGCAAAATGACAGGAGAAGACAAGGTACACCAACAATGACGTTAAGTATTACATGTTTTATTATACCTTTCTCTTTTTATAATTAGTTTTTATTTTATGATTATGAAGCAGTGGCATCAATGGATATGACTATTGTGTTAACGAATGGGATAGTAGGAACTAAAGGAGACGGACGTGGAGACACATTTGACATCCCGGGACCTATCAGGATAACTAACATCCATAACACACACTTATCTCTCATCAAAGTATATATTGGGGTGGTTCTTATTTCTAGGGTTAACTGTAATTTTGTGTAAATCTGTGTGAAATGCCCTTAGCAATTGCCCCTAGCAAGATTGATCTACTTTAACACGTGCTGCAATTATGTTCTCTTTTTAGCGTTTTTTTTAACATTACATTAAACTTCATCCATCAAGCAGTCCTTCCTCGACTGTAGGTAGTTCAACACTTGCTTTATTAAAACTGGTATTTAAAATTTGTGTGATTATTATTGAATCTGCGAAATTTGCAATCCCCCATCTCGGAATTTATCTTGTGGGCTCAACAAACAATCAAATAATGGGTAATACACTACCTGGGTTTTGGTTCATAATGTGAGATATGCTAAGGCAAATTGAAATAAAAGTGGTACACCTGTGATTTTTGGAAGAAAGCCAAAATACCAACACAGGACCGCTTGAATTGCATCAAGAAGTTAAGACAATTGTACTAAGCACATACTGAGGAGTTTACACAAGAGTAAAAGTAGAAACACAGAATTACTAAAGACCAAAGCAAATAAGTTTGAAGACGCATTAGATAATCTGTTTGATATATTCATTGTTAAGACAAGAGAGTTTTTTTAAGACTTCAAACAGAAAGGGAGCACGTGGGATTTATACTGAGAAGCGACAAGAATGTTTTTGTCAAAGAAACGAAAGAAGCCGTCCGCCTCCAAAAAGAACTGGCAAAACAGGCAAGCAATGAGAAAAGTAAGATTTTATTAGTTTTTATTTGATTAACGGTAAATGAAATCAAGTAACCTTATCATACAATTTATATATCTTATACGAGATATTTTAACACAAAGACTAAAGTGTTATAGTTTGGATCTAAATCTATAAACATGTTTTCGATCAAACGGCGAAGGACGTTGCGACGAATATTCATGGTAATTTTTCTAAGGAAAAACATAGAATTCGTTGTAGTTCAGTGAAATTTCAAACTTTTACCCGATTTATGCGGCACACAAACTGTTGATTCCTTTCCTATCATTGCAACATCCCACGGATCTGAACAATTAGGTACTTGGTCCCCCTCAATTACCTTTGCCCAAAGGCGTGAAAGTGGCCGCAGCTACTTGTAAGACATTGAAGAGGAATGATGTTGTTAAAAGAGGCGTAGCACGTACCGAAGGGTTTAATTGTAAAATTACCAAAAATGAGGAACAAAAAAAAAGATATTTGCTTAAGATTTATGATACTGTTCTATTATTTTAACAATTTCTGGATATATGTAACATTTTCAGGTTATTTAACTGTATCTAAAAAATTATCTATGTTACAGCAGAACAGTTTTAGCTAATTAGTATTGCATTGTACAAGTACATATGTACAAGGTGTCTATAAAAAGTCTTTACACACGCCTACCACATCTCCCTTAGACCAAAATAAGCCGATTTAAGTAAACTTACTCCAAACTCCACTTAGTCCAAAGTCGCTTAGTTTGGGCGCTATGCGGCCTTGTAGTTAAAATTTTGAAATCGTTTTTTATTATAAATTCAAAACGGCTTATGCGATTTTAATAAGATTTGGCATGGTCAGTTAGTATCATTGGACGAATGTTTTAAGAAAATTTCAAGAAAATATAAATCCCGGAAGTGAATGAAACACGCATAACCATTATGAAAATTAATCTATTTTTTTGCTGTCTCTAGTAGAGACACGAAATAATATTCGATAAAGTATTCAAAAACGATTAAATTATGTCTCTTGTAAAATTTTCTTATTTTTATTCGTTTTCGAAAAAAACGGAAAAAAAACGCTTATGGTCGTGCATTTGAAAAAAGCATAAAGTAATCCAGTCGCCTATGATTTCTATCATAAACAAATGAATTTCACATGGCTAAATCTACTGCTCAAATAAAGACTACAGGTAAACGAATAGGCGTAGTAAGACTTCACGGTTTCGGAGATTCTGGGTAACTTATTTACTACAAAAACGGCACTCTATATAAGAATTGATTACTCTAATGGTTTTTGCGAAATTTGTATTTTAATAATTTGCATTAGATTATGTTACTCAAAGATTATTAAAAAAACTAAATAACTGAAACATGAACAGAAATTGATAATAAATATGTTAGAAAAACTGTTGAAAGTGTTCTCCATTTACACGCATACAAAGATTTATATGACGAAGGAAATTAAACAGTATTCTTTGCAAAATTTCCCCATCACCTCTAAGATTATTTATTGCATGTTGAATACGTTGCCATAGTTGTGCTTCAGTAGCCACAGGTGTCTTGTAAACCACGGATTTAGGATGTCCCCATACAAAAAAATCAGCTGGAGTTAAGTCTGGATAAAGTGGTGGTTAATTTACAGGAGCGTCGTTACTTCTACCTATCCATTTGTTTGGGTATACTTGATTTAGGTAGTTTCGTACATCTATTGAAAAATGTGGTGGAGCTCCATCATGCATGTACCAAATACCTCTCCGAAGTTGTAGAGGTAAATCGTCTAACAAATCTGGCAATATATTTTGTAAAAATTGCAAGTAGATGTCTCCCATTAATCTTTGTGGAAAAATAACAGGACCAACAATAAAATTGCCAATTATTCCAATCCAAACATTTATTTAAATTCGTGTTGAAAATGATTTATGTTTATGGCATGCGGGTTTTCAACTGCATAAACATGTTTGTTATGGAAATTAGTTACCCCTCTTCTTGTGAAACAAGCCTCATCCGTAAACCCAATAGTGTTGTCAAAGTTTAAATCTACTTCTCTTTGCCCATTAACAAAGCGACAAAAACCCAGGCGCATTTCGGAATTATGTTCTAGAAGATCCTCAACTGCTATTTTATGGTATGGATCTAGCAACTGTTCTCTAATTACTGCGTGAACGACATCTTTATATACTCTTACTTCCCTACCTATTCGTCTAGTACTTATTTCTGGATCTTCTTCAACATGTTTTAAAATTTCTTCTTCAACTTCAGGAACCCTTACAAAACGCTGGCTTCCATAATCAGCGGTTGCAGGAGCAAAACGACCGGTCTCCGAAGACGTCGCTCAACTGCAGCAAACGTTGGGTGACTTGGTGTTCGACGATTTGGAAACTTTTCAGAATACACTAGAGCTGCTATCCGGATCCGGATAATTTTGGATCCGGATAATTTACTATCCGGATATCCGGATCTGAGTGCTATCCGGATCCACTATCCGGATTCCCTATCCGGATCCCCTATCCGAAACGTCGGATCCGGATCCCCTATCCGAAACGTCGGATCCGGATCCCCTATCCGAAACCTCGGATCCAGATTTGCTATCCGAATCATCAGTTCATGCTAACATTAAAAAAATAGTAAAGAAAAAATTATTAATTAATATCTATTATAAGTAGCTAATAGATATTGCTATGTATGTACAACTAACAAATAACTACGTTATTGGTACCTATGTTAAATAAATAAATAAAATCAAAAATCGGGAACAAAAGGTATTTGGTTTGAAGAGAAACACAAATATAAGGTTTTACTAAATAAATAAGAAATATGAAGTAATAATTATAAAGCACAAATCGGTTAATTCCAAACAAAAAGAAAGTTTGCACTGGGGATCTTTCTGTTCAATCCACGTTTAGGATATCGGATCCGAGGTTTCTGCTAGCGGATCCGGATCCGAGGTTTCGGATAGTGGATCCGGATCTGAGGTTTGGATAGCGAATCCGGATCCAAGGATTCGGATATCCGGATAGTTTTGAATCCGGATATCCGGATCTTAATTTTGTCGGATATCTGCAGCACTAGAATACACCCTAACGCACTCTCGAGTATTTCCTTCACAAGATCTAAATACCCACAGCATATCGGTATATTCTGCATTGGTGTATTGAAGGCCATAATAAATCACGAAAAGTTAAGCCATCTATATTATTACTAGAGCGTTTAAGAAACTTTTGAACACTAATGACAATTGAGGTATTTTAGACTTGACACTATAATTATTTAGCCATGCGAAATTCATAGGCGACTGGATTACTCTTTGCTTTTTTCGAACGCACGACCATAAGCACTTTTTTTCGTTTTTCTCGAAAACGAATAAAAATTAAAATATTTTACAAGAGACATAATTTAATCCTTTTTCAATACTGCATCGAACAAAAATTTTTTCGCGTCTCTACTACAGTCAGCAAAAAAAAATATGTTAATTTTCATAATGGTCATGCGTGTTTCATTACCTTTCTGTATTAGTTTTCTCTTGAAATTTTCTCAAAACATTCGCACAATAATACTAACTGACCATGCCAAATATTATTAAAATCGCATAAGCCGTCTTGAATATATAATAAAAAAACGATTTCACAATTTTAACTTCAAGACCGTATAGCGCCCAAATTAAGCGACACTTTGTATATTGAAATATTTTATTATTTTACATTGTGAAAATAAGCTTCAAGCAATACATGGGTTGGTTTTTAAGTTGTGTGTTTGATAGTAGTAATAAACTTATTCTAATTAAACTAGAAAAATTGAACATTTTTTTCAATGTCGGGAACAATGCGACACCTGTTGCAATAAGTATATCGCTTTCAGCTTTTAGTACCTACTTTCATTTAGCCTGAAAAAAAATAAAGTAGTGTGTGACAACTTCTTTGTGCACTATTTTTTTAAAGAGATGTTAAAGCTGGTGATGAATTTAAATTTAAGGGCGTTTATTTTATTCCATAACATAAAAGCAATTACGCATACGTACTACGTTATACGTTGTGTTGGTTCAAGGCGAGGCTTATTACAGCTACAGTGATGTACATATGTATCAAAACGCTCAGGTACGCCTTATTCATCGGAGTTGTGCTGATTAAAACGACTATATTTAATTGAAATGAATCTAGTCGTACTAGTTTCATTTCTCTAAATGTCATTCTCTATTCCAATTAGTTAAAAAACCCGTCGGTCAAGTTTTGTACCCTATACGGGTAAAATATTATAAATAGTATTAACACAGGCTCATTGTTATAAACGGTCAACCTCTGATTATGAGAGAATCAGAGGTGCGGGCTTGGAATGCTGAGTTCGGCAATAGTGGTATGGTGCCGATGCATCGGTTTTCCGTTGTCAATATGATACACAGTAATAACTACAGTATAGTCCGACAAGCAATATCGCTTGCAAACGACTGTTACACTCACCACAGATAAAAATAAATAAAGTAGAGTATAGTAGAAGCATACCAGCAGCTAACATTATTCTGCTATAGAATGCAGTGGTCTATAGCGGTAATCTACTTTGTAGATGTGTTACGCACTCTCTAAAAGTCTAATTCATTATGACCAGTGTTTCTATTCAGGATATTTCCGTATACTACTGTATTCTATTTAACTATGTAAGAACATATTTATTTAACAAACTATGTGTCATTACTCAAAAATGACATGTTTAAATAAGAAATTAATATTGGTCGATCGTATGTAGCTATTTTAGTAATTTTCCTTTTCAAGTTTTGCTCAAATGTAACAATACATTATGAGTCAACAGTGCTGGGAGAAAATGAGGATATCGGACGTTCTTTTTCCGCTTAACCAAATTGATATTATGTCAAAGATTTCCGGATATAAAATGGAAAAAGAAAACGGTTGTGCATAGTAATAAATTAAAACTGAGTGACTTCAAATAAAGACAATACATAAATAAAGGCAAGTGAAACTTAGAATTAACCAAATATTATACAGCAGCCTAGCTTGTTTATCTTCTTAGCTTTTGATTCACTTCCGAATGATATCTGTCAAGCAAAAGTGGTACTCTATATGCCGATATTTTTTGAACAAGATGTAGCAGAAGTAGGCCGAGACATATTAGAACCACTTCAAATAAATGACCTAATGGCGGAAAACTCTGCGCTCTTCGACTGTTAAAAAAGTTGTGCACGGCACAGAGAAATCGAAAAGTTGTTTTTCCATTACAACTTTTTCATTCCGAACTTGGTTAATAAAATTGTATGAAAGATGAGCTGATTGAAACACGAATATCGTGCCATTTTTACTACAATAAATTAAGTCTCCTATAACTAAGAGAGTTGAGTACGGAAAGATATAGGACGACGATATTTATGTCTTGCTTTTTTGATGTAGAGTTTGTGACTTCCTTTAACGAAAACGATGAGTTGAAGTAGGAGGCACGAAGTAGATAATAATTGTATAAAATGCGAATTGCGTAGCAATTAAAATTTTCCTTTGCTAAGTGCTTTGAGTGTCTAAAGCGCTTCATTTAAAGGTAGACTCGTTACAATTCATCAGATTCTAACTTTCTTTCATCTTACTTTTTACCTGTGGGACTAAACTTATTAACTCGACTGTCTCGGTAAATACCTTCCACACTTTCTGATGGTTTTCATAATGGGATGCTTAAGATAGAGGAATTATTTAAAAAGTGTTACAGAGTTTTCTTGAGGGTCGACGCAGAGTTAGGAACCCAGCTAATTTAGAGGCGGCATACATATACTCCATTAGTCAACATGATTTAAAGTGTCATTATTTATGGCATTTAATTCCTGGCTTACAGGATTTTGAATTAGCTGTTTATGGCTCATCTTTTTGAGGTAAACTGTCACCCGCAAATTTATGAAAAACGAAACAAGGCCAATTAACTGTTCTCTGTAAAATGATATAAATACATACATAATAAAATGTTTAATTAATGTGTAATTATTCCATAATATATGTACATACATGTCCAAGATGCCAACATTATATAGAACTGTATAGGGTGCAAGTAACGAATTAAACTTTTCTTTTCTTTGATTGGTTGCTTCCGTATACCTATATGTTTGACGTTTTAGATTGATTTTCTCCTTTTGTTTAAAATAATTGTAGCCTAAAATTGATAGTCATTAAAAAAATAAATTGTACATATTATAAAGTAACTATATTTTAGTGAATTCCGTTTATAGTTATATTCGTTCAATTCGTATAAGCTATATGTTGCTTGAACGCTGACGTTGCAAATAAAATTAATACTGGTTGACTTTGTCAATAATTTCCTCCTCGCACTGCCCTTACTTGTTTCATGTAAATTCTTTAAATGTATATACAAAGAGAGACCGAGAACAATACTTGCCACTTGACAATTACTTTAATAAAACCATTTCTGTAGTTCCTACAAACTTGCAAATGAAGAACTCGGATGTACCTCCGACGTTGTGATGATTTTTTTTTAACCCATGGGCGGGTGTCCCCGTACGGCCACTCGGCCAAAAAGGCCTATTGTGCACCCACATCGTTTAGGCCCTCCATCCCGGTTGCACCCGTGAGTAAAAGTGTGCAAACTGGTCGAGAGTTAGTTTCTCTAGTCTGGGTTCGTCCAATCTGTCGACCCCAAAGTAGCTTCTCCTTTCCATGTCCCATGCAGGGCAGTCGGAGAGGAGATGCACGGGAGTTTCCTTCACGTCCCCGCAGTTTCTGCACTGGGGAGAATTTGCTAAGCCCATGCAAAACAGGTGTGTGTTCAGTGTGCAGTGGCCAGTCAGGATACCTATTAGCATCCTTAGCCTGGGTCTGCTCATAGAGACGGCTTTACGGAGCCTGTCCTGGTGCGGGTAAACACCCAGGATTTTACAGTGTCTCATTCCAGTGAGTCCCCTCCAGTGGGACCGGTGTCTGGCAGCGAGCTGAGTTCGGCCGAAAGCCTTGGCGCAACCATAGGAGCTCCCACACGTCGGTTCCGGACCTATGTGTAGTCGTTCGCTGGCTGCTTTGGCTAACTCGTCGACAATTTCATTCCCCCTGATCTCGGAGTGGCCCGGCACCCATCTCAGCGTAACGCTGTGAAGTTCAGCCAGTTGTTTCAGCTTGCTGTGGCAGTTTAATCCCCCTCCACCCAGGCTGATGGATTCACCATGCGGCTCTCCGTCCCTCCAGGTTCCAATGCCCGTGCCATTTGGCGTTTTGGAGGCATCTACAAACCAACGTTGAAGCTCTTGCTTTCGTTTGCGGATGTCAGTTATAACAGTCTCCCTGGTGGGGATAACTACTTTATAGTTTCTAGTGAAACTGAAGATGGGCGGGATCCTGTCCGGCCTGACGGACAGTGGTGCCGTATTTTCGATGTAGGTGAAGATGCCCGTATGGTCACCGGTTCTACCAATGAGGCCTTTGCATCCACTGCATTTTAACCTGTAGGCCCCCAGGGCAGCCTCTGACCACAACGCCAGGTGCAGCGGAGGGAGGCCAAGTATGGCCTCTATGGCCGCCGTCGGCCCCCCGTGATGCCCAGGCAAGCAATCCTCTGAACACGTTGTGACGATACTAGTAATGTAGCCGCCGTAGACTAGTACGGAATTAGGGTTTTTTTTTAGTTGTAAAGAAATAAAATACCAATTTAGCGTTTGACGTTTCGGATATTACTTCATCCTTTTTCAAAAACCTGTTTAATTGAAATAAAAAAAATATTCTCGAATTACAACCAGAAAGCAGTTAAAAAAAAAGCATACACTTAGGTACATAGGCTGCAGTATACAAATTTAAGTAAAAAACACTTGTTAAGATGTTACAAATGTGGTAAACGTAATTAAAATACTACTTTGACATTTACAAACATGTTAAAAATATGAAAATTTAAGTTAAACAGTTTAAAAATTGTTAAAAACTTTAAAATTGATGTCACATCGTAGTCAGAGAAGTGGCCGAGGCAAGAACTGTAACATGACTACGTGGAAAAATTTAAGATTAAAGTATGGTAGAAAAAACATCTCATCCTTTTGAGTATGCAAAGTTTTTTATTATTTATACACACAAACTATATAGAATATGGATATTATTTTTAACAGATTTAAAAAGTTCTGTAGTTTTGTGGCCCGGTACAGCTAATATTCTGTTGGTTTTCCTCAAATTTTAAGGTATCCCTCAGATGTGCTACCTACATGATTAGAATACAATAACTGGAAGCTGAAACCGTTAATTCTTTTGGAAACAATGCGTCCTTATTATTGGTGTGTCATCACCTTAGACCACTACAACGTGTATGACGCATGAGAGACCTATCCAGTACCATATGCTTTGGTCCCACCTCTAAGAAGATGTTAACTTAATAATATCCAATTATAATATCATTACCATCACTGCTGCTTTCTACGTACTATATTATCATATAATTGTCTAATCATCTCTACTACGGCATAGAGTATATACAGATCCATAGATGTAATATGTATGTGTGCGTATTTGGATAGGTAATATACAGGTATGTGTGACAAGAGGCAAGCCGAATACATAAAACGAAGGGGAGGCTACACATTTAATTAGTGCGCGACCTAAATTGTTGGACTTTTGCTGTTAATCCGCTTTACGCGCTTCAGGTTGGATTTAAAGATCCGGTTGACGGTGGAACTTCGGTGTCAATTAGTTTTGAATTATTATTATTCTTAGTTGGAAGTTAATTAGTAGGTAATACGCAAGTATAGGTACCATACCTGCTTTCCTCTTCAGCTACAAATAGCTATAAACTTCCCAAGTTTCTCAATTATGAAAATACATAAACTGCAAGATCGTTACTACGCAGAGAAAATTGTATTATTGCCTGTAAATATTTCCGAAATTAAGTAGAACTGCTTTATAACACGAGTGGTAATTTGTTGAGAGAAACCAAGTGTATAAGCACGAATCACAGGTAATTGCGCATAATTTTAATTGAAATACTGATGGGTAAAAGAGAACACTTCGCGTTTATTATACTATTTATGTTTAAGAAACGGATACACAATAATGCTACCATGTTCAGTCGAAATGTGAAGGAATGTATAATTGCTATACAAATATACACTTTGTAGAAATGTTTTTATAGTTTAGCCTACAGCAAGCTATGAGGTAAAAAAAGAACCTGGTATTGTAATGAGTATGTGGTAATAAAGCTAAAACCTTCACTAAATACTGCAACTATAAATCACAATCAGTTACATTGCCTAAGTAACTGTAACATTAATTGTATTAATGCAATATGCCACACGTAAAGCCAACCTGTAAATTTTACCCAATGGATAAACATGCAACGATAAAGACGTCAATAAAATATTTACGGTAAATCGTTTCTACACCGAAGAACATAAAGAATAGATTTACAATATGAATAATGAAAAACAATGTTGAAGCAGAAGGCACTATGAATTATGCAGATGGTTTCAAATTATAGCTTAATCTTAGACCGTTTAAGAGAGTCTGTCATTTAGTTGTTTTTATTTATTTATTTATTATACCTGAGCTTAAGTCAATTATTGTTGACATTTTCTGATATGAAACTAGAAACAACTGTTGCTCACAGAACGCCCTCTCCTTGACTCACAAACTATTAGTGGGTATGTACAGATATGTAATTACATATATAGATTTGCGCTAGAATATTCAGATGTCATTAATTCTAAATTTCCATTGCTAATAAAATAAAAAATGGTCACCATATGGTTCAGGTTATATTTTTTGTGATGTATAAAAATTAGGAACCTCTCTTTACAATTCGTACAAGACAAACTGCTATTACAAATTTAATATAATGATATACAATGAATATAAAACCTCACATTCCTACAGTAAGGTAATAATTGACACAGCAAATAAATTAAATTAAATATTACACTCATTTCCTCTTCAATTATAAAACACGTCAATGCAACGTCATGTTGCTGCAAGATAATAACAAAAGGTAATATAACGGTATATATGTATGTATATACAGGGTTTCCACGGCCGAGTGAGACATAGAGAGAATACATAAAATCGGTTTTCAGTGAATATTATTTCCCAAATATTTCATCCAAATTTAAGTGTCACATATTCTAACTGGGCTAAAAATGAACATTTCCACAATCATAGTACAAAGAAAATCATTTTAATAAAGCCAGAAAATTGGTCGTTTACAGTACCTTACATCTTAAAATCCTTATTAGGAATTCACGTCCAATAGATTTAAAAATAATAATTTTCTGGCTTTATTAAAACAACTTTCTTTGTACTATTCTTGTGGAAATCTTCATTGTTAGCCTAATAAGCCTAATAAGCGGCACTTAAATATGGTTCAAGTAGTACTAGCCGGGAGATAATATTCACCGAAAACCGATTTTATGCATTTTCCCTATGTCCCACTCGGCCGTGGAAACTCTGTATGAATAGCCATTGTTTTTAAATGTTAAGTATCGAAGTACTTACATATATCAAATTGAATTACAAAACAAACGAGAATGTTATCTACAATACAAATATTATCTTTTAAGCCCAATGAAATAATACGGTTAGTATTTTATTACAAACCATTCGCATTTATAAGTTTTAATAAAATGAAATCCATATCACGTTAATATTTAAATTATAATTATGACTGAAGATACATTATGCTATAGAACATTGGCAGATATTTACACAAATAAAATCAAAATATTAGAGTAGTTTGCACGATGCTGAAACAATCATTGATATATACATAATGCAATGATTGGTTGTGCAACCTAAAAACCAACAAGGTAACTAATAATTTGCAAAGAATTAATAAAACAGTCGATGTTCTCAATAAATACCTATGTAGTAGAAATCTTAATTCTATCGTTTCGCGTTACAGCTAATACTTCAATATATTTTTTTACGCAGTGATGGTAATTAATTACTATCTTTCGTTTTATAACATCCAATACAGATCCCCTTTTGCGGGAACTTGAATGCAATGCTCAAATTCCAATAAACTCTTTATTATGTAGCCCCATATATTTCTACAATGCAACGTGCTGCGAAATAAATTATTAGTAGTAGATAGTTTTTTTAAACTATATAAATAAAATGCAAAATACCCACCAACAAACTGATTTCCGGGTATTTCTAAGTAAACAGCATAGAATCGATATTTCACCTCTTGCACTCGACGTCTTACAAGAAGCCCATCAGTCATAATCATGAAGACCGACCGCAACCTAACGTGACATAGCCCTTATTCTCTGCATGTAAATACCATATATTCCAGTATGAAATATTCATAAATTTGATGCAAATGCATGCGCCTGTTATGATAAAAGTACTTATAGATAATGGTTACGTAAATAAATTTCAATCTAGGACTCTTGTTGCTTTAGTGAAAATAAGAGAGTAATATGACGTATCATCTACCAGGGAAATTGAATAATAGGTAATATTATGGATATATATGTACATACATCATGTTGCGATAAAAATACAATGCAGAAGTAAAATGCGATTAGAGCGGGAAAACATTGTTTGTTGTGGGTGTAAGTAAAATAATCCAAACGTGATAAATAAATGAGATAATCTGATAACAACACTAGCCTACCAGATAACGTGAGGACAAGATTCATCTTTTTAATAGTCAATGGGAAGTCAACGGGGTTGTTATGGCAAAAAAGTATAAAAATTAGAATTAAAAAGAAATAAACACTGAATTCCTGAAAACAGACAATAAGAAGTCAAAAATATCGAAAGTACTGGCAAAGCTATTATAATTACTCTGCGTTTCATAAAACTATGTTTCTGGTGTTGTTAAGTTGAAAAATAGAAGAAGACATGCTAAATGCATTAAATCCTATTACTATCTTGACAGCATTTTTGACGAATGTGTTCCGAAATATTCTGGTCATATTACCGACATAAATGGACTGCTTATCATAATGAATGTAGGAGACTGCGTTCACTCTGTAAAACACACATATTTCGATAGTTTATACTTCATATATGGAGTCTATTGAGGCAGATATTACCTCTAATCATCGAAAGATTTTTAACTCAATTCATGACAGACATAAACAGAACACAACTAAGATTCCAGGTATTTTGTCATTCATTGGTACTGTGGTGTAATGCCTCAGGCAATTGTTGATCCTTTTGCTACAAAATTTTGCTCTAACTGTCTCTCAGCCATATACCATTTTCTTTATCACCTAACATTGAAGAGGATATAATTAAAAGTATGGGTTCCTGGAGATGTATTAATACTGTATTTTACTTTACGTAAGCTTGGAACGATTTCCGTCAAACCTTTAACTATGATAATTAATTTATTAATAAAGACAACGGCGTTCCCTCATTTATGGCGACGAACTAGAACTTGCCCAGTGTTTGAGAAAGGTGCAAAATATGAAATTAACAACTATAGACTTATATCCATCCTGTCCAAGTTGCCAAAGTGTATGAGAATCTAATTTTTTTGTACTTACATACATATATGAAAACACTAGGTCATTCATATCGACCCAGCAGCATGGTTTTGTATGCGGGCACTCAACGGTCACCAACCTCGTAACTATTTGCCAATACATTGTGAAGATCTGGATAAACAAGGACACATTGTCATTGTGTACACCGATTTTAGTAGCGCCTTTGATGCTGTTGATCACGTTTTACTTCAGAAGCTTTCTAACTGTGGTTTAAGCTCCTCCTTCGTGCAAGGAACCGACTTTTACTTAACTGCTACATGTACCTAATTGAGTCCATTATAATGGCTATAAATCGTTTTGCTTCCTCCCGTCCTTAGGTGTGTCACAAAGTTCATGCTTAGGCCCTTTACTCTTTATTTTAAATATAAACGATTTTCTAGAAATTCTGTCCTGTTCTGTACTGGAGTATGCGGATGGTCTGAAAATTTATAGGTCTATAGCAAGTTGGAATGCAGTTCTAATCCTACAGGCATACATTATCGACTGGTGTACTATATATATGTAGATTGAAATCGAATATTAGTAAATGCTGTTTTGTTTCTTATATTCGAAAACGTAATCCGTTTGCATCTGTATATTATGTAAATGGCAATCTAGTGAAGAAGGTCGACATCTTCAATAATCTTGGGGTAATTTTTGATTCTACTATCTTTCGTTCTGTTGACCTTCACAATGATGGGGATACAGGTTTGATGATTCTACAAATGGACCGAAAAGTTTTAAAAGGATATATGACTTTAACAAACCTCTCCAAAACGGCATTCATGAGAGGGAAATAACTAAACTCGACTGATAGTCGTTTTCTAGTGAATTAATAGTGAATAAACTTGTAATTGTTTTAATATCCAAATCTCAAGTGCTACTTCTACTTCGAGTGCACAGTGCCCTTTCCTTTGTGAATTTTAATTGTAGTTGGTGCATAGCATGTAAAAACTTGCATATAATTAACGTATTTCAGACACAATTTTCTAAATGATTTTAAAGCAATGAGAGTCAAATGTATCGACAGTCCCATCAGCGGTACTTTTTTTTAAATAAATCAGCCCAAAGGATACTAGAAATCTCAGTCCCTATTATCGAATAAACAGTTTTATTATACTTCAAAGATTTCCAACAGAGCAACGGAAGACATTTTAATTCATCAAAACTAGTATGAAAATTAATATCTTTATCGAACTATCTTCCGGAACAAGCGATTAGGTAAATTCTGACTTTTGATACCACGTAACTGCACAATACATACATAATCCAGAATACTGTAAAAGTCGTTAAAGGCGGTTATATTGACCAAAACTACGATACGTAGTATGATAAGTAGCACGTTCCATCATTCGGTCACTTTAGCTACAATCTATGCTCATTCTACTTCTGTTTATTTGTGAGTTTTAGATGTTCTTTGTTACCATCACAGGCACAATATCTTTTCTTTCACACCAACAACTTTACACGTTACCACCTTAGAAATATTCAGAAACAACCATTTTACATATCTTGTAATAAATAATCTCGTACAATTAACCATTAAATTATCATTCGCAAATACCGATTTAAATCAGTATTCCAGCATATTTCTCAAAAATATAATAATATTCGCAAATCTAGGTTATATTGGGGGTGGCAAATATGTACGTATGACCATAACAGTCTATAATTATTGGAAAAATATAACACATCATGTGTGCTCAGGACGCAAAGTTAGAAATGATGTGAGATTGCTTCATGATGCTCTTAGTGAGATACACTATTTAAATGGTTTTAGCTTTGTGAGCCTTCTAGCATGTCAAGAAGTTAAGAGACGGACAGAGTAGACAAAAACAGCTACATGTTGAGATATCCTGTAGAAGAGAAGAGTAGTAGAAATACGCTTGTACACGAGTTAGAATAATGGAAAGTGAATTCAGTTATACGGCTAAGAATGGAAGTTCCGTAACAATAGCAATCAGATAGGCTTCAAGATACCTTTATATGTTGTTTCTGAGAACCATGTATATTCACCAGAGAATTTGCATTCACCTTTATGTTATTCATTCCTTCACGTAAGAAAGCTGTTTTAAACTATACATTTACATATAATTAGTTAACTTGATTCCCATGATGATTTTGAACAAGACCGTTGAAAACATACAAAATGTATTGATCGTCATCATTGTTCGCTCTGCAACTATTGATACACGCATAAAAATTGTACGTTGTGTTTTAATGACCTAAAAAAAAATTAAATTAAAACATGCACGCTGTTACTGAATGCAAACTGGTATCCACTGTTTTTTATTGCCTCGTTTTTATTGCAGTTGGGGATTTCAATTTGATACATGCTAAGCGATACGCAGTGTTACAAAAAAGTATTGAAGCAGATCTGCATCCGAAAGGGTTTATTTTAAAATTAAACCATTATCTGGCCGAATAAACGACAAGGATCCCAATACATTACACATACGTATGTATGCACCTATTAAAGGGCGTACATACATTCATATGCAGTTGTGAATACATGGACAAACTTTTCCAGTTCCAAGCGGAATGCATATAAATTGTTGTAAATGTCACCCACTTCTTTGCCTATCGCCAACTCATACCAGCAATTCATATGCGCAATATACATACATATGTCTATGTGACCTGCATGCATATCATGAGTACCAGTGCTTCGGTAGAGTTGAATGCAATAGGAATATTTAATTTAGTTTTTCGTAGAAACAAAGTTTAAGTGGTATAGAACAGTTTACGAAAGACCAGACTGAAAACTTGGATTATATAAAGTCCTTGCAATAGTTATGATAATGTACATATTGCTATGCAACAAACCAATGAATTGAAACCTAACACACAAAAATCACGCCAGCTAGCAAATCGATTCTTAAATGTTTTTAAAAAAAATTGAATTAAAATAAATTGACGTATTCTCAGGAAGAAAGGTATGCCATATACCTCTAAACGGGTTATTGGGCGAGACTCTATTTTTACTAGTATAATAATGACTATAATAGGTACGACCTTGATATTTAAAATAGTCTGCAATTACAGAAAATAATGATGCAAACCTTTGTTTGTTTCCTTAGTAAGTAAGTTAATCTCAAAATAGTTTAATTTTAACAAAAATAAAAATAACAAATTCTTTAATTTCACAATCAAAATATATTTCATAAAATAAAACACTTTGTCAAAGATAACGAAATAACACACGGTTAAATATCAAATTTCTACACAAATGACGCATGCGCATAAAAATTGTCAGGAAAACTAATCACACCCGGAGGTATGATTATAAAAACCTGATCTTAAATCTAACAATCTCCACCTAGAAGCTATCCCAAGCAAAAGAAATTAAATTAACTCTCAAATACAATAAAAATGAACCAAACAATAAAAATTAATTAAAACAGCAAACGTTAAAGAAACTTAAAATTTTAAAACTTCTGAAAAATAACCAAAAAAAATGACCTCGCGTGAAACTTCTAGATTTCGATACTCTAACTACTAGATATAAGTCTACTTACAATTATCTAAATCACTAATCACAAAATTAACAAAGTGAAAAACTACCTGCGTTTTATGCAGACAATCGCGAAATACACAATTAATAAATCTCAAAATTAATAATCAATCAAGGCAAAACTCCGAGTACACAATACGTCCAACCTGCTAAAAACGCAGATGATCTCCCCTCAAGCACACGAGAAGCGTGCACTTCGCCAGGAAAACTCTGAACAGAGAAGGAAAAAAAACAACGCAAGAATAAAATTTTGAATAAAAGACAAATTTAACATCAAGTAACATCAGAATTACACAAAATTAAAGGATTTGAAAGCTACCAACATCAAAAATAAACATCTGAGCAATTAACGGTGTACTAAAGATTAGATTCAACAGAATAAATTAAGAGAAATCGATTAATATTTAAATCAATGCATGAAATATAAATTCGTAATAAAACTGCAAAGCTACGACAGTTCGAAAAAACAAAAAAACAAAAAGAAAATATCCTCTAACAAGAAGTGAGAGCATACACTCGTATCCAAAAGTTTAATAACATGAAAAGCTGAATTGAAAACTGAAATAATACATTTAAAAACATGAAAGAACCATAGCAATATGTATGTGGAAATTAGCGTTTAGGTTTCTATGTTAGCAGCATGCATACATACATACATGTCGCACTTAAGCTATACATATTTTCGAGTGATATTAAATTTTAATACAATAATTCTAGTACATCTCGTTTAGTTTGTATGTATAGAGAGACGCACATAAGTACTGTGTACAGAAAATTGGTTATAATATGACTAAACAAAATATTTTTAAAATATTTCTTGAATATATTATACAGGATGTCTACTGAATAGTCTATGAAAATAAAAGCGGTTAGAGCTAATGGCATGAAAACTTAAATTCCAAAAAATGAATACTTTATGTCCACGCAGTAACGAGAAAACAATATCTTTCAATCTCAGTCTAGCCCTGTTGCGCGAGCGCAACGCATAAATAGATGGGCAACAGAGGCAGAACGTTGAGTCATTCACAGGCATACGTTGTCTTATGTGTACTCCATTATGGCAAGTTATACAAATACTGAGTACATAAACATAATTGTAATCTACGAAGAAACAGGATAATTTTTTTAAATGCACCCGTATTACACACAAAAATTTTACGGAGTTAAATTAAAGCGGGTTGTAGCTTTTCTGAAAAGAGTTAAATTCTCACTAACAATTTGTTAAATTAATATTAAAAGGAAATGTTACAACACTTTTCGGAAATGTTTCTAACTACACCCCATGTAGTAGCGCGTTGTATTTGCCTGCAGCAATCAGTATGGAAGTTAAATACATGGGTGCTCTACTAGATAATGAAAAATACATTATTTGTGAGAGTGAAGTAGAGGTAGATTATTTAAATTCTCTACAAATTGTCTGCAAAATACGTTA
>SMLS01075333.1:0-28159 GCA_004785975.1 Popillia japonica
ACGAAATTATTTACATGTCGCAAAATTTTTGTAGTATGAAGATTCTATCTGCGTTGACAGAGTTACCGTAAAAAATAATGTTGTCATTCTTAATTCTACATAGCCGTGATATGGCAGCTTTATATAAACTTCCAAGGATATTGTTTCTAGTGGGTACACCGTTTCTGTAACTGATTGCTACTTGTTCTTATTTTCTGAAAGGAAATTCTGTAAAATGCGGTTTATTTTGATTTATTTTTAAGTTATTGTCTGTAGATCACATATTCATCAACAATTTTAACTCCTAGTGCTTTGTTAGATTATTCTGTCAATGTATGGTAGATAAAATAATTTGCTTTCCTACAGCAGAAAACTATTTATATATTATTATATTTGTATATTATATATATTATTTGTTTATAATTATTTAATTGTCTGTGTATTTACATAGATACATCCTAAACGATCTATTAAATCGAATTCAACTAGTTTGTACATTACTCCTAGAAGATCCATTGCTTCTATAGTAGTTTCAGAATGAATTAAATAAACTATACTTTTTTTAAGATATGGTTCCTGTTATTTTGTTCTGTTATTTAATCATATACATATGTAAGTAGCTTTCATCGTAGATCTTTCTAAAAAAAATTGCAAATTTTGTTAACCATATTAAACTTGCACCTTTGACAAAACTATTACTTTTACAGATATCAATACAAAATAAGCCAATAGTTCTCCATTCCACGTTTGTCACCACTTTTATAATATGTACAATTAGTAATAGTATATGAATACTCAGTAACAGTGTCTACTACGTTCCATGTACATACATACCTCTTATAGAGAATATAGCTTACATTTTGATATCTTTTGCTGTGATGTACATATGAGAGAATCTAGGTGCTTGCAATAATAATTATTACTTTTATAGACCGCTGTAAATTCTATTGTTAATTCAACTCTGCTTCAGTTTGAGATGTTACCATAAAAAAAACACGATATAAAAAACACCGAAAGAGCGCAAGTCAGTTTTTCAAACAGCTCTTAACCTTTTAAAGTTCTATTATGTACACCTTTTGCTTCTACTTCAAAGGTAATTATTTCTAATATCTCTTTATTTTGATGTTTGTCGCCGTTTTATCGGCGGCATAGTGTTCCAGTATTTTATGTAGGAATCTAATTTCGATTGTATTGCCTATTTTGTCATTGATACGTTATTCCGCGTTAGTTAGCTGAGGTTACAGTTATGTTCGTTAATCGAGTATACCAAGATTTTGCATTTTTAACAGGTTTTTAACGGTATTTTTCTAAAATAAGTACATATTGCAATGTGATACAAAAGGGTTGCTTATTTGAGATTAAAAACTATGTATTTATCAATTTTTGACGTCTTTTAAAATGACATTTGTATGTACACGATTGATTGAATGCAAACTTTCCGAACCGGTGGATAGGGCGTAATGGCCAGTGAGATTTCCCGATATTAATCCTCTGGACTTTTTCATTTTTAAAGGAGAAAGTCTATGCAACTCCTCCAGCGAACGAAGAGGACGCTATTAATGGAATTAATGCTGCTATTTTACTAATGACCCCAGATATATTAGGGCGAGTTTGGAATTCAGTTCCTCGAAGATTAGAATTATGTTTGGAAACATATAGCTACCAATTTGAGCAACTCCTAGATATAAGTTTTCATACCAATACCTTTTAATTTTAATAAAGCCGGATGTTCACACAAAACTTACTCATCTACGTAATTCAAAATTAATAAATGTTATGACTACCGTCACGTATTTGTCGGATTAGATGTTTCCAAATTTATACTCCCTTTGAGCTGCTCTTCTGGATTCAGGAAGGATACAACAACATTTTTTCAATTAAGATTATCGACTCAGATTTGAATAGAGCTCTACCTGGTGCTAATCTTCACTTTTATGGACACGGTGTATAATCGTCATAACGACTTAGCAAATAAACCCACCCAAATTAATTAAAATTATTCCATTGCTCTAAGAAATTGCACTAAAATGTTTGAATGAAGTAAGTGAGAAAAGAAATAGAATTGTAAAAAGGTACCATCAAGTAACATCGACGATAATAATATGACAACTTCTAATACATAATTCACATATTTATAATTTTAAAACATAAACATATCCATTTCGCTTTAAATGTAAGACAAGTACTACGGAAATTTTATGTCATAAACTAGATACCTACTGCTGAAGTGGTAGCTATTAACCGGTACTATCTAATTGCTAATATGTTAATATTTTTCCACTTCTTAAAAGAAGTAGGAAGCATATTCTTGTTCCTCGGTAGTATGAATGTATGTGAATAGTGTGAAAAGTTCTCGTATGTAAAAATGTTATTTACAAAGGTTATTAGCATCACATTAAATAATATAAATTTTGCTCCTATAATGAGTAGAGTAATACTAAAAAGCGGTTTTACAATTTGAAATTGAAAGTGTTTTCAGTGTTTAAATACATTAATTAAATCTGAAAATTATTGTTTTACTAACTCCACTTAAAATTATAAATATTAGCGGCTGTGAAATGTATGCTTGTGCAATTCTCAAAAACATCGAAACGTTATTAAGATATTTATCAGTTCGATCCTTGAATGATTACCGTTACGTCGTCGCTTTCAACCCTTACAAGTAATGACTGATTCATGTTTATAAATTTATGCAAATACATGTTGCATGAGTGACAAGTACATGCATTGAAATGTATGTCTTCTAGGTTTACGCATGACATTTTGAATGCTTGCATATGTACATCTGAGGACTGAGTGCAATAGAAGATTGAGCGTAGTACAAGTATGTAAGTAGTATTTTGCATACACAACAGCCACAACAGTACTAAATAACTAGCGCAGTGAATTTAATATTGAAGCTTGCAATCTGTCATTTTGCGTTTTCATCTGTACATATTTTGATATTAGTTTTCAGAAGATGATTTGACTTCAGCGTGTTGATTTAGTTCATATTGTAATACCACAGAATATCAAACGATCAGAATTTGCACTCCTCTTGGCGGGAAAGTACGCGCATCTTTAGTGCGCAGCGTAATTCGCCATCTTCTCTGGAAGAAAAATACTTCACGGTAGTGATTCGAGCGTTGTTCATTGTTTACTGGTTATCAGGTGTTATTGACTTTAGCGTTTGTGGTTTTTTCCCTATTGCTAATATTAAAAAATATTGTTATATAATTCTAATTCTAATAATATAAAATGAGTTTGGTTTATTTTACGCAGTTGCTATTTTGAAACAGCTTAATATTGTCTATACTTATCAAGGGCATCTAATTTTCAGTCAATACACCCTGTCAACTTATATAATTTTTCCTCAATCCGACCCTGCGTTTCTTCCACACAAAATAGCATGAATAGCCTGAAGGTCACTCAATCTGTCTTAAAAAGATCAAAAACGCCGACAAGGAGTGCAAATTCTGCTTGTTTGATATTCTGTGGTAATACTAGAATGACTTAACGGTAAACATTCAAGATTTGAAGTATACATAGATTCATACATACCTATATGGAATCTATTTTTATAATTTAACTTCAATTTCAGAATAAACATTTTGAAAAAGAAAGAACTAAACATAGAACATGATTCTAAATATAAAATAAATTCGTGTTTTCGTGTGTCGTCATTTTTCTACCTACCATCAGTATTTATTTGGATTTTGTTTTCAGTTCGGGCACTTCTAATAAACAATAATGACAATAGTTATGTTCAGCACATGTTTGCAAAATTATCTTTTCATAGCAATAAAATAATTCGGACTAGGCGACTGTGCAGACATGTATCCAAGTAGGAGAAATGTATGTATATATGCCGCAAATATCAGTTTACACAAAAAAAAATTGTAGGGGATTCATGCAGCACTTGCATAAAGCAGAAAAGAAGCATATTTGAAAGAGAAGAGTAAGAATTAAGAATTTGAAACGTTTCAAAAACAATACAACTGTATAAATTTATTGACTGCATGCAGGTTTAGGTTTAGTATAATCCATCATGCAACAAACTTCTAAGGACTGAACAACAAAAAATGTTGTATTAAATAAACATCATATTTCCATATTCCAAATCTATTTATAAATTATCTCTTGCAACACTATAACGTATTCTCGCTAGTTAACGATTTTCATATATCAGGAATGATTACAATTTTAGGGACGTATGTAGTTTACAGAATCTTTAGGAAATAAACAAAGAAATGCATTATAACAGCGATAGTAGAAGTATTTATGTTATTATTTAAACATCAAGAGTTATACAGACCCATATATTTTCTACACAACCAAAAATTAAATCATATGCCAAATACAAACATACATATGTATGTATATCCTACAGTCAGAAACGGAAATATAGCAAAGCGTTAACAATTTTAAAACAAATGATTCCGGCATGATTCATAACAAAGATATACGTATTAATAAGATAATATTAGTTAATATTAGTATTTGATTTATTTCGTAGAATTCAGGATAAGAATAGCTTAAAACATTATTCGCAAACAGTAAAGATTGCTATCAGTTTTATCATCAGTTTTTTTTGTTAGTTTTCGAATATTAAATTAAGTATTTATGTCAAAGAAAAATCTCTAGACTCTAGGACATGCAATGATTCTTATTGACTATATTAATGCAATTATTATATTACGTAATCAGCGCATTTTATAATTTGTCTTTACGTAAATTTAGTTAATCCATTCTAATCCACAATGCATAGCATCTGATATGCACTGTTGCTAATAAGTCTAAACGTTTAGTATGTAACCAGATTCTATACGCATTGCTCACTAATAGTAGTACGTAAGTCCAACTAATTACAGACTGAACCGAATTATGACTTTGGTAATTGTTATGAGAAATGAAAACTAATAAAAGCTGAGAGGCAGTAAACCAAACTATCAAATATTCTTGAAAACTTTTTCCGCGCTTCTCTAAAAGCAATTTAAAGTTGCAGTTAACAGTATCTAACCCAAATAGCTTTCAGCAGTGTGTAAGTCATTCTGAATAAAGTCCAGTGCAGTATGGCCTGCAATACTTATTCCAGCCTACACCATCATCATTATACTGAGAAGGGGAACACACCAGGTTTGTCAGGCACGGATTTATAAATCTCAATTACGTTATAGAGCAACCTTTCCTTAGTACCCAGGTACGAGCTTTTATGCTAACGCGCCCTAGTTTCTGAGAAAATCAACGTTGTTTAACGCGTTAAATGAACGAGCTAATTTTTTTTCCTTTATATTAATAATGTTAGTTTCTCAACAAGCAAGCCTTCGTAGCCCAGCGGATAACAACTACGCCTGCCAGGCTGGTGGCTCGCATGCAAATTATATATAAATTATATTTTTTTAAATACACAGTGAATCTTGACTCGTCACTAAACAAAATTTAATCTCAGTCTTTACTATCTCAAATACGTCTCTTATGCTGTAACGGGAACATATGGTATACCATTCGTTTTCGAGAGTAGAAATACATGTCATGCTGACGATTTCTTTGTTTGTGTTGAGCTCAACCTTTCAGTGGCAACCGTGACCTAATTTCCATGTTGATTTTAATTTCAAGTCCAATTTCTATGATTTCTGTTTTGGTGTTGTTGATGAAGGTTGATAAGGTCAATCAGACCTTATCTTTGTCTTCTTCGAACGGTTCGCATTTTTAAATGCCAGAATCGGAAAATTGCACTTTGACATACTCCGAATGTTTGACTGACATCTTGCTGTGATCGTTCATATTTCAGCTGACCTATAGTTGTTCAATTGTGAAATTTTGGTAAACCATGTTGCATCGTTGCCAAGACATAATAACATTTTTTGCTCTGCGATTGTTAGTCAAATAACGGAAATGTGTGCTATTACCGTAAAGGAGTGCTCAGCTTTATACCCAAGAGCAACTAATTTTCTTGTGTTACTTTAAATGTCAATTACTGTTTTGTTATTATGAATAAATATCCTTTAATACCTTTTTTTGCAACTTACATGTCCTTTTTAAGTAAATTAATAATGGCGGTTGTAGCTAGTGGGTGTAGTAGTAGTGTGTCTATGTTATTCTAATCAGACTTATAGCTACTACAACAACTCTACTCTTTACTTTTCAAGGGAAAGTAATAGAAGTCTAATACTACTAGACAAACTAGACTAATAATTATTTATACAATAGCAATAGTATTAACGATTGCTGTGTTTACGGCTGCCAAATAAGAGTAGCTGAAATTTAAAAAGCAGTTTAGACATCAGTGTCCGAGGTTTTATGAGTAGTCGTGCAGCTGCGTGCAACTGCAGGCTAGATTTCCTATCGAGCGGACGATCGCGGGCAAGAAATTCAAGTCTAACTATGCCGACTGCGAGTGAGATAAGCACATAATTGTTGTCGCATACTAGCATGCGTATTTCAGGTAAATTCATACGTTCTATCGCTCACTCCTTCACACATCTCTCAATAAAGCGCTTTCTGAGTGGTAACGGTCGTTTTAAAAATGGAATTATACGTCGGAGAAGGAACTGTTTATGGTAAAATAATTTTACGATGGGACTTCTGTGGAAATAACTAGAGGTAGTTATTAGTTAGATGTACCGCTGAACGGAGAAGCAGCAAGCTATATTTGCCGATACAATTGTACAGTAGAATATAGCGTACACAGGTTAGATATCGGCCGCTTGCAGGCGTTCACACGGTATATAGATTTTAATTAATTACATGTGGACATTATGAATAACAAACAGATAACAATTTGTTTTACAATTAATCTATTCCGATAAACTTCCCAAACTTTATTCATGATTGTGACAATATTAATAAATATTATGACAAATAAACTGTAATAAGTAGTAGGTACACCTGCATATTTTATCAAAAATATAAAAATCGCTAATGACATTTATTGGCTGATTAGTGTAAAATTAATCTCGTAATGATATGCTCATTGCTTGAATAATTTGTAATTGCGAGGAGTTCACAAGCTGTGTACAAAGTGTTGTAAGATTGTCTTCAATGGAGTGGAAAAAATACTAATAGAATAATTAAATAAAAATCATTTATTTATGCGGCAGTATTCGCTCTGTCATTCCCATTTGTCTGAACTAGACCACGTAATGCGTTTCTCTCAAATAAGTAATATGAAAAACAGTTTTCTATATTAATAAATGTATGTATAAATATAAGAAACAATTTACGATAGGGAAGTGCTAAAAACATGTTGTGCTGGTCTTTCTGTCTATTTAATTTTCAAACAATATAGTAATGTTCTAGTTCGCTCTGACTGTATAATTGAAAATTTGTATTGTTAGTCTATAGTGGCAATATGATCAAATAAGGCGCATAATATAACAGTCATAATGTAATCATTTACCATGCATAGTGTACAAGTTGTAAAAATGACTGCAAATTGTAACCATAAAACTTTTATTATCATTATTATCTCACAAATTGTTTGATAGGTAATGTATTATATATTAAAAATATATAACAAACTGACACTTGAAATGATATCAGTTAAAACGTATTAACTTTAAGCTGGTTGGGATATACGAGACAAAAAAAAAATCAGACAGAATTAGAGCACAATAACACTACTAATACTAATAAAGCGATTTACTCTTAAATGCATATACATACCTACGTCTGTAGATATGTATATGTATGCTTGTAAGTTTGTAAATAAATAACAATAAAGTGATTTTATTATAATATACGATAATATACGATATTGTATATATTATAATATATTATAATTTTATAATAAAAGGTCAGGTTTCACATTGCATCCAACCCATAAAAACATCAAACAAAAATTTAATGCATCAGTGAATTTTAAAGATTGAAGATGAATCTTTTAAACGTATCTTTTAAAAGATAAATATCATCATGTCACACCAGATTCAGTGCATAGATTGCTTGCATACAAAACCATAGCATTAACATTGCATGAGCGACATCAATGACAACTCCAGCTTCTCCTCATGCATAAGATGAAAACACCATGGCATTTATCGCTGGATGGAATATATTCAAGACCTGGGAGCAAGCATGACCTACATTCCAGCACAGAAGCTATTATTTTTGCCTTCTTGGACGAGTATTCATGCTTTTATATATAGAATATAAATACTTCAATACTAATTCTACACTAGATCGAATCGATGAACGTATGATGAGAGGATACGAACGGATTTGTTATGTTCAAGACACACACGATGAAAACTAATTTATCATCGCTTACCTGAATTATACTGGATCAGTAAAACGAAAGGCTTCCGGGTTCCTGTCGTTCCGCCGATGGTCGAAGATGGAAGGCACACGAAACAGTGTTTTGAAGAGGTTATTTAAAAGATCGAGGTCATCATCACCGCGGCACGTCCAGTTCGATCGTAAAGTAAGCACTAAATCGAAAGACGGCGCGAGCTTTACTACTGAAAATATTATGACCGTCGCGGCGCAGAATCGTCGCTATCCACCGAGTCGAAGCCCGCAACACGCAACGTTGCCGTACGACTACAAAAACTTACAAATTAGTCATACGCGTAAACGGGAAAAAAACGAGCGGATCTAATAAGTCGATACGGTTGTAAACAAAACACGGACAATCTACGATTAAAAGAAAATCGCAAGGTTCTTTTATCTGATAAGATAAATTTACGTTCCGAATAAAAAAACGTAATGAAATCTATTAATACATACCTGTATACATACATCGCTGGAACAAATGTAATTCGAAATTTATTACAAATAATTTTATGCGCATTATCCCAAACAAACTTTTTATTGAGGCTTCGTAATATTATACATATCTATGTATATCAAATGCACATTAAAGTTTTGATGCGGTTATATGTAATACACATAAAACGATTTTCGATTGGCATGCTGAAAATAGTCGCTGATGATAGCTCAGGTCGTGGAAACTCCGCTCTAGTGGTGACACATCGGCTACTGAAAACACTTATTTGCATGAGCTCACCTCTTCTACTATAAAATTCTGTCAACTGATATGCCATTAGTAAAGTTAATAAGTTAACACATGTATCCTCTCTCTCTCTCTCTCTCTCTCTCTCTCTCTCTCGTTCTCTTCTGATCGCAATCAGGGCATTAATTTGCTTTAAATTGCTGTCCAACCCGGCAATACGATTTTATAATTTACTAAAAAGAAACTAGCTATGCACACAATCCACATTCTTTCAACATTTCTTGTGTATATTAATATAAGAGTATACCTAATACTTTATATTAAGTTACTGGCCTTGCAATTAATTATAGGTGAATTTGAAAATTAAATCCAAATGTTAGTTTTTAATAAAGCTTTATTTATAAGTATAAAAGGAATCTATTCCAAAAAACTTCTGAATTCTGAACACAGCAATGAAAAAAACAAGTACAGAAGCTAAAGAAATAATACAATTTGATGTTAAGTCTAATTCTGCAGTTTTATTTATGCTTTAGTTATTTTTTGACGTCATATTCTTCCCACTTTTCTCTTCATTTTTTTTTTAATTAAAACAAATATTCTACAGAATTCAAAGTTAGTCTCATTATACTTTGGATGAAACAGTGTAATATTCTATTAAACACACTGCATTATAAATGCCGTAAAAGGAAACTTTAAAAGAGGCATCTATGTTTGCTGATATAAGCAAAGTATATATAGTATAGTATAGTATAATTCTTTTAATCAAAGCACTTGGACAAGGTACGTTACATTTTTTTGAAATTACGTCCATTTAAATTGTGGAGTGCGCGAGTTTCCATTCCGCTCATCAGAATCTAATGGAATGTATGTATACAGGGTGGTCCTTAAGTTCGTCGAGACATTTTAAAGTGCGATTCCTTGTGTAATCTCCAGAAAAAAAGTTCCTATAAACATATGTCCTAAAGTGCTCCGTTGTAGAGATACAGGCTGATTTATTTCGCACAAAAAAAATTATTTCAAAAATTTAAGAAAGTGTTACAATAAACGCTAAAGGAATTGTTGAAAATGACCACCAACAGCTAATATGCAGGCTTCTATCCTCCTATTCAATTGCATACTCACACGCTGAAGAAGTCCGGGAGTGTTTTGAATTGTTTCGCATCTAACGATTATGCGATTGCTAAGGCCATCGAGATCTTGAATTGGCGTAGGCTAAACAAGGGATTTTAAATGTCCCCACAGAAAAAAGTTTAGAGGGTTCAAATCAGGTAACCTTGGAGGCCACGATTGATTCGGAACTTCCACTCCTCGACCTATCCATCTATTCGGAGATGTCCTATTTAAAAATTATTATATTAATTAAATAAACCAAACTGCATTTCGGATCAACAGTGGAACAGTGGAATTTCTTCTAAAAGGCCAGGCAACGCATTCTCAATAAATAGCCGATATGATGCACCATTAAGTCGAACAGGAAGGAAAAACGGACCAATTAAATAATTATTAATCATCCCCCGCCCATACATTTAAGAAAAATTGCTCTTGAAAGTGCATTTCCCTTTTGGCATGGAGATTTTCATCTAACCATAAATGGTTGTTGTGGAAATTCATAATTCCATTTGTGGAGAAGATCGTCTCGTCAGTAAATACAATGTATGATAGACATTGCGCATTTTGGGCAATTTTTTGTCGGAACGTCACACGCAAGAAGAGCCTGTAATCTCTGAATATGGAAACGATATAACTGTTGATCATGTAATATTCTTAAGATGGTTTGATGGCTTGCGTTTACCGTAACACCAATCTTTCTTGTACTGGTTTCTGGATGTTCATCGATTAGCCGCAGAACAGCTTTTTCTAATTCGTGTGCTCTTACAGTTTGAGGTCTTGCCGGAGTATATAACTGATTCATATTTTACACCAATATCAACATGGGTTGTTTCGTAAAACAAGAATTAAACTGTTTTATATATATAAATTTGCTTCATCAACTGCTGATTTTACATTGTATCCACAATGGAAATATAAAGGTATAACCAAATTGCACAATCTTCTTAATTAATAAAGACTACACAATTATTTTAAATAATTTATTGAAATTTAAAGAAATAATTAATGAGCAACTACAAAATATGTCAGCCAAACAGTAGTAAACATCCCGATTTAGATAACTATTACGAATAAGTAAACAATGTGTTGATACTTCCAAAGCAATAATAACTTGTTTGAAATCTTTCTTATTGCACAATATTTAGCACAGATGGATGCAGTGTTCATTTCTCTAAAATCTACATTTTACCAGCCAAATAGTAAAATTTGTGACTAATTATAGGTTATTAGGTATATTGTCTTCCTATTGCAGCAAAAGTAAACTTAAATAGAAATATTAATAGATAGATATTTGTAGATTCGTTTCTGAGAATTATCTGTATGCAGATGGGCATGTGAACTGCAATAGCAAATGCACCGAACACTGTCTCGCCAAATTTCTTGGGATAGCTTGTAAAAAATATAGGTTATCCGTTGTTTTGCTTCATTCTTTGCACTTCAGAGTTATACAACGAAACATTGGTTTCGGTCAGTCTGGTTTATTTGTACTATAACAGAATAATTGTTAAATTGTTAACGTCGCGTGGACAAGAATTGTCAGTTCTTCAGAGACAACGTATAATCGTCTTAAGAGATTGTGCAATGCAAAAGCGCCGATAAGGAAGACCACCCAAATTCCCTGATAAAATCAAGCGGGCAGTTTTGCTAGATATATCATCAACAGGACCTTCTTCTTCGCAAATTGTTAGAAGAACGGCCCTGAAATGTGATTCTAGTCTTGTAAGAAAATGCATTACTGCAGCAATCGCCACAAATACATACATACGTCAAAATGTAAAAAAAAAAACACCATTACAAAGATAGACTCAATATGTTCATTGCAGAGAGTTGTTTAACCACGTAATTTTCAGTGATGAAAAAAAGTTTAATTTAGATGGGCATGATGAGGTCTATTACTACTGTCACGATCTAAGCAGAGAGAGAAAACTTTTATCTTATCGTGCTGTGGGAGGTGGTAGTATTATGTTATGGGCGGCATTTAAGAAAAGTGCGTAAAGTGAGATACCTTTTGTGGATGTGCGAATGAATACCCAAAAATACCAGGATATTTTAGACGAATACCTTCTACATCTTATCATCATAGCTGCAGACGATGTTCCAACGAGACAATGCACCCATACACACGGCAGCTTCAACAAGCACATTTTTTGAAAAACACTGGATTAAACTTTCGACGTTACTATTGCACACTATCTAAATTTATAGCAGACTAACAAATAACTAATTGAACTAATTATTCACAGCACTGTAACTCCATATCCACTCCCATGTACATAGTTTTTAATTAACTACTTTGATTTGTAGCAAGAAATGTTGTCACCTACACCACTTTCGCTGCAGTATTTGCAGCTGAACTGCTCTCTTAGTAAAAAACAAGTTGTCCACTGAAAATGTTGGTAGTGCAATTGTTTACTCCTTCTGAAAGCAATTAATCAAAATAAAAAGTTTTTAGAATTACAACAAAGATAATATTAATCTTACTACAATATTAATTCGTAATTTTATTTAATTTAATAATATGCTTTTATTTTATTGGAATAAAGTTAATAAGAAACCAGAAGAACTATCTCATTCAGTGTTTGTAATAGAAGATATTTTACAATAATATTATTTTATTTACTATTTGATATTTAATCATTCCACAGATATTAACGTACAGAGAATCACAATAAAGGAAAGTAGTGAAAGAGGAAGTAATTGGTAGAAAAATGTACTTTTTTTACCAAGGAATGTGCATTAAAGTTGTCTAGACATATCGACATTCAGCTAACGTTTACGAGCAAAAGATGACAATAAAATGAAATCGATATTCCAAATAAAGTAATAAACATGAAATTCTCCAACTTTGCTTTTTACTGTCGAATAGACTAGCTTGAAGTCACTTAAATGCCTATATTACATTTTGTATTTCTGACTATTAAAAGTTTTGCTTTTGTAGAACTAAACTCTAGAATAAAGTTATACTTACTACTTATGGGATCCATTATTACCAATACTTACTCTTCTATTTCCGACTTAACGTAGCTTTGTGTAACTAATGACTAATGACAAATAAGTGTAGATAATGCAAACAACTTTGCAATTCATAAATGGTTTATAAAAAAACATTGGAAACGCTCAAAGCTGAGATAACTAATATGAGAAATGATGTTACTAGTTTATCTTGTATCTATACACATTTACTCAGTGATATTAGAAGTGTTACACCCAGAAGCACTAATTTGTTCACCTTGATCTTTTGGCATAAAAATGACTATATTTAAAGCATGCTAAGAAAACAATAAAACTTTTTATCATTGATACTTTTTTGCGAAAAAAAATCTCTTCTTTTCTGCGGAACAAAATGCCTAGGGTCAGAATTATCACCATGTTAGTGACTTTGACGGAGTTAGAATTGTTGCCTATCGAGATGTTGGTTTATCCTATGGCAAAATTGGCCGTGTTAATTGTACTGCAATAACGGTAATGCGTGTCTGGACAGAAGAAGGTACAGGAACACGAAAAAGACCATCTGGTCAACCGAGGCGTATCACAGAGCGTCAAGATAGGCACTTCATACAACTAGCCCTACGAGACCGTTTTACTACAACGCATCAAATGGCTGATCAATGGTTTGGAGAAAAATGTAGACCTGTTACACTACACTATATCGCCGCATTCGAGCCATTGTATTTTTTTCATGCTATCCACTATTAGTGCTTCTTTTGACTGCGCACCACTGTGGTCAACGCTTGAACTGGTGCAGAGAACGGCAGCATTGAGAAGCAGAATGGCATAATGTCGTCTTCAGCAACGAATCACGATTCTGTGTATGTATGGAGGATGGCTGTAGAAGTGTAGGACGTCGGCGTGTAACGCGACGCGATATTAGGCTTGCGGTCCTGCTGTCTTACTAACTACTTTACTAACTTATCTAGATGGCCGCCCTTTTTCAGCAAGACAACGCACGTCTCCATATTACTCGTCCATCTATAGACTTTCTCCAAGAAGCAGGTTTAATGTTTTGCCGTGGCCACCCCGTTCCCCGGATTTAAACCCCATCGAACATGTATGGGGAAGACACTGTCCACGTTGCCCCATCCACAAACTTTGGCGCAGTTAATCAACGAAGTTCAAAATTTCTTGCAAATGATATCGTTTCATTTCTTATGTAAAACTATCACATTGCCAAAAATCAATCTAAACAAATGATTCCTTCTCAGTGTAACACTTCTAATGTCACTTAGTATGTTACGTATTGTGTTTACTCTCTAAAAGTAGTAAAAATGATAAAATATTTATAGTACAAAATCGCCTGTTTTGTTCAGAATTCATACCTACAATCAATTTTCTGCCACCTTACAATTTCTGTAACGTTTTTTTTTTCTAATAAACAAAAGTACGTATTATAAATTTATTTAACGAAATGCAGCATTTATTTCATAAGAGTGTTGGTCAAACCATCACAAGATGACAGTAAAATAATTTTTAAAATATTAATCTTTCAACTAACAAATATATGTATTTTTATGACCTTTTAACTTATCTTATTATCCAGATAGTTTTTCCACTTGTTAGAATTGCAAGTGTTATCATTGACCTAACAAGTGGAAAAACTATCTGGATAATAAGTCAACTAACAAAGTAAGTTATTATGTATGTAAGGCTCCGCTTACATATTAGAATTAAAGGAAAATTTCAACCACGGTTACTTAAATCTTCATACGGATCAATCCAATTAAGTTCGAAAAGCGGTCATCACCACCACTATGGATGATTCTGATATATTTTGGTATATAAATCGACTCTTTCTCTAAAATAATACATTGAAGATCTAAGATCATCTAACATATAATTTTCAATATGCTTATTTCTGGCAAGTCTATCGTACAAGTTTAACCAGCAACAGCTACTATTTTATTAATGTAATATGTACCTAAGTAAATTACTAAATCGATTAGTTATTACTGAAATAATTGCTTAAAATAACTATAAGTACTTACCTAAAATACCGCGGTCAGTATATTATTGGAATTCGACATTATTTGGTAACGATAAATCAATACCACATTCAGTCAAGTTAAAAATATATTATTGCTGTAAGTACTTTAATCTCTCTCTCTCTCTCTCTCTCTCCCTCTCTCTCTCTTTCTCTCTCGCTGTGGCATTTCTTAGGTTCCAAATTTCGTTCATTACACAACAATTACATACACAACTTGTAACAATATAAACCATTACAATTTACTTTTTATGATGTTACATAGTACATCAACTTACCTTCAAATTATATGAACGCTTACAATAGTTTTTGTAAAACATTAATTTTTTAACATCTTAAACTTATTTTTTATATACACGATTTGGTAAGAAATATAAAAGATATAAGATGTCAAATAGAGCTGGAAACCAAAATATTTGATAAATAAACAGAATGTTTCACTAGACTCTGGCACTCTCCTCTTGTTAGATAAGCCACACTTAGATGTCTCTAATAGACACGTGACTTAATCATCGTTCCGCATAAAAAAAATATTCTTTTGCTCGTTTGCAGAATGATCTAAACGTAAAGAATGTTAAAGATCTTTCGAGCCAGGAGTATTACACCATGTTGCTGCAACAAAACTGCGTTGTACGCATGACTTTTCAAAAAATATATTTTCCTAAAACTATAAAATTTATTATTATTAATATGTTCCAGTAGATCTTATTACATATATGCATTCCAACAGCATTGCTCCAAAAAGCATTTATCTAAAAATAGTTAGCCGACCATTTTTGTCAGTAATTCTGTTCCTATTCTATTGGCGTTTGTAATTTTACTTTTTAGTATATATATTTTTATGACCTTTTTGACTTATCTTATTTTCCTGATATTTTTGTACTATTACTGAATTTCTATGTCTGTAGATAATTTTGTTGATAGGCTAGTTATTTATTTATTATTTGACACGAATTAACTGTCAATTTTATTCCACTGACGAAGTTGTAACGAAAACCAAATTATATCGTAAAGGTTTTGGAATAAATTTGATCTTTATTCCAATTAGAGTGTTGTAATTGATCTACAAGTGGAAAAAATATCAGGAAAATAATTTTACTTTTTGTATTATGTTGTAGTTTTGGAACGACTACTCTAGTATTTTCAACTATTTTTTTGCTTCGAAGTCATTGTAATAAATGCCCTTGTTTATTTTCTAGAAATAAATTTTCCATGTTTCTGAATGTCTTCCATTTTGTATACAGAATTTTCAAAATAAAATCAGAGATATAGTTAATTTGGTAATAATGTAGCATATACTTATTTCTTGATAGGTCCAAGAAAACTAAGATTTGATTTTAGTTGGGCCAACTGAAATAGGACAGTAAAATTGCTGCCCATATGACGATGACCACATTATTTAAAGCTTCCCAATTAGTTCATTTTATAAGGTAACTTTGGCGGCTATCGTGTTCTCTTATTGAAGAGCCTGTTACCAATACGTATTTCTTATCTGCTACGGGCTGCAGCAACAATATTGACGACTAGTTACCAAATACAGTCATAAACTTTCTCTTTCTATTTTTATTTTAATAAAAGATTCAACCGGATTTTAATTAGACAATTTTAAATTAAAGTTTTTATGTCTCAATCTCCCTATGCTAGTTAATTTTACGGACACATAAATTGGTACCGATAGTTATTGTCAAGAATATAAAAGTTTTAAAGATACTCAATGATATTTAAATTACCCTTTGTAAATTCATCACAAAAATGAAAAATGTCATGAAGACGTAAGTTTTTTGACAACATAGCCATAATAGCAAAAAAATTGTTACACCTTCTTTGTAGAGCATGAAATTTTCTACAAAAGAGTCGAGGAGAACATGATTCTATCTGTTATGGTCAAGTTATACTTACAAAAATGTGATAAGTGATTTTGACCCCTGTTGGCTTAGTCTAGACATATTATGTGTATAACACATACGAAAACTGTGTAAATATATAAAAACAAATTTCTAACAATGAGGCAACTTTCCGTATAGTTCTACCATTAGAGTAATGAATTACATATACATATACTGTGAAGATAACGTATACCATGTAGCTGAAAACCTGAATATTTACAAATTTAATTAATAAATGGCTACACACTGAGAATTAGTTCACAGTAATTAATTATGAAAACGATGTGTGTGTCGTATAACGCGACTCGTTTATAATGAAATAAATTACAAAAATTATAGTTCTTGCATATTACTAATCCGTCCCATTTTTTTTACTCGTAACGACTACAAATAAATACAAAAAAATTGATTAATTGTTGAAAATGGTTTATGTGTCTTACCAAGCGTTATGTTGAGAATTTTTTTTAAATTATCCAAATTACCAACATTACAATAAGGAATTGTGCCTTCACAACGTTTTTGCGGCACTACAAGCATCATTTAACGAGGAACATCGTTAAATCATGTACCAAATAAGGAGAGCGTATGTATTTTATAATAATAATAATATTTATTTATTAACCTAGCAGAGTACAAATCCATTTATGTTATTGATAAGATTGAAGAAAGTACAAACGAATCGTGCATATTTAGCATATAGTAATACCTACAGTAACAAATCAAAAAGAAAAAAAAAGTAATAAATCAGAATAAGCAGTCCTAAGCCATTATACAAAAATCCCTATAAGTATCAAGTGCATAATTAAAATGATTGTAAATCCTACATAAATTGAAAAGGTGGTGAATTCATCAAATAATTTGTATGAGGTACATTACAAACAAAAGTAAGCGAACTGCAAGAGTTAGAACGGGGGATGTAAAAATTTAATTTTTCTAGAAAATCAAGATTATGGGCAATGAATAATTTTAAATAAAGGACACAGAAATTAGCGTTCTATTATTTTCAAGTGAGCTAAAGTTAAATTCTTGGAGCAATGTCATATAGGAATACTATAATCCGCCTATCTTCTGTATTTAACACAGTGCAAATAATTTAGAAATTTTCTGTGAATCGAGTCAATTAATGTAATGTGCTTCTGGTAGAAAACTACCCAATAGAACAATATTCCAGCTTACTACGAATTAACATTATGTATAACTTTACCAGCATGTCGATGTTTTCAAAATCTTTACAAGAACATATGGTAAAACCTAGCAGCTTGTGAGCGCCCACTCATACTTTTGTAATATGTTCAGCAAAGCGAAGCCTTCAATCAAAAACCACCCCAAGATATTATGAAAAACAATCTTTTGACAAAATATTTTCATTGTTATCAAACCATCACAAGCTACTCAAGCTTTTCATAACACTTATGGTTAGTAACATTTTATAGAAATAATTTAGAATACCTATTTTACGGGAAAAACACTAAAGTGGTATATAGAAGATTAGTGTTTTTCCCGTAAAATAAGTATATTCTAAATTATTTCACCAAAATTTATTAAAGTGGTAAATAGAACATTAATAGATTTTGGTGGCTTCGCCGCGTATTTGACAGAATAATCAAATATAATTAACATCAGATTAGCTTCTTTCTGAATAACTTGGCATAGCATTAGCATCTTGTTGAAATATAGTTTTTCTAAAGTATTGTCAATCAAAAAGCTTGTCTTTTGTAAAGTGATCTATAAAAATGAAAATGCCGCTTGTGTGATGTATATACATATGTATGTACATATACCAAACAATTCCTCATATTAACACTTAACCGTTAACTGAACCGCAAAAGTCCTGCCAAAATTAAACAACGTCGTAGCTATTAACTGTAATATGCAATTTAAATATGCATGCACCTTGAACATAACGAATGTATATAATAAGCTTGGTTTCATCCGCTCATACATAATTTAGTTCAATATTGTATCTATAAAAATAACGAGGATGTTAGCGTAATTTTTATCGCTACCAAATCATATTCTATTAATTTCATTCTGAATCGATAAGAACGACCTTCGTTATTACTTCATTTGAACGTGCGTGTTACGTGTTACACATCGACACTATAGACTACAATGAATTGAAGATCTTTTAACAGGTTTATGAAATCGGGAATCAGTGGACCGATACCCGCTGAGTAATATAATGAATTAACTAGTAATAGTTTGCTGGTTGAACACGTAAGTTAATATTAATTTATAATTTGGAAAATAAATACTGCAAAAATTTGATTGTAATTTATTTGATACATTTTTAGCACAATACGCACAGAGGAAAATAACTATAATTGGTAAATATTAAATAACTTCTTATTTTATAATCTCACGTGGAAAAACTATAATCTAAATTAAGATAATCCTTTGGAAAAACATTAAACAATAAAACAAAATCATGTCTTCAACTTACTATCAAACTTAATTTCATATAAGCAGAATCGTTTGTATGTTAGGTGCTTGATAGTAAATTGCCATGGTTTGGACAGCAGTTTATTGATAATTAAGAGAATTTATTACAGCATTAACCGTATATGGGGTTACATAATAAACTAAACTAAAACTTCTCTACGAGCTTAACCGATAAATGGAATGTAATTTACAAGAAATAATTAATAACAATTAACAACAATAAAAAAGCTTCATTTTCTGTAAATTCTGTGCTAATTTACGCTTCAAAGCGTGAATAATTTAGTTGAGTTTATTTAGTTGGTTTTGCAGTACCATATTAAAACACATGCGAATTTGAAAAATTCTTTGGTAGAACTAATACGAAAGATACAGATTTCTATTCTACATTGCGATAAAACTATTATGTAATCACCTACTTAAGACAAACAAAACTGTATATTTTTTTCTAATTCTAAATGTATAGGAAAACAAAAAAAGTTCTGCCAATTTACAAAGCTGTATGTATTTGTTTTAATGATTGACTTGTAATATTTGGGGATTTCAGTAGCTTATAAATTGTTTTGTTTTTTGCAAATACCACAGATAATGCATCGAATGTCGTAAAGATTTCAGCGAAAGCTAGCTGAAAGATTTAATTGTAACATCGTTGTTGTTAATTGTAACATTGTAACCGCAAAAGAAAGAAACATTTAATTCGCTATTAACAGAATTTAGATACAAAGTCTTCTCTTGAACATTTAATAAGTTACTGGGCGACATAACGCGAAACAGAATTGTATATGACATACATGAAAAACAGTTATAAAGCTATTACTCAGAAAATCAAAATTAACATTATAAGATTGTACAGATATGCGCATTGAATCTGATCGAACGGAGAGGCAATACTAAGTATGTACTTCAACAGAATCATCAAGTAGACATTTGAAGAAAGAAGAAGAGCATGTGTGTAAGCTAAAACCAACTGGAACCAACTAGAAAATGTAAGTCAACTACTCAAAAATTTCTAGTAGAAGCAACTGCAAAAATTAGCAGAACCGTAGACTAAAGCAACGACTTTGTGTGGCTAAGACAACAGGAACTGAACAGAATAGAGCGTTCGTTAGTTATTGGTGATGTATGTACGTTTGAATTTCAAACCAAGCAATGAAAGGTAGATGAATGTTTTACTAGCAAAATATTTCAATAAAATAAGGAATTGATAAAGTTTGTGTAAATACTTGTAGCATCATTAAGATTGTACAATATATTATATACAACACTACACCCAACATTAAACAAAACACTAAAAGCTTTGGTAATTAATTCTCATTCAGTGTGTAATATTTGACATGAAGGTTTTTTAGACATACAGAAATAAACAAGAACAGCGACAAAATATTCAATAAATAAATATTCAATAATGTGGAACTTGCCAAAAATTCCAAACCAAACCGAGGGTGGCACGATGAACGCCAAACACAGCATGGAAGAAAATCTTATTGGAACTATATTTATATTCTTTGAATTGATAAATCTAAAACGTAAAAACACAGGAATACTAACTAACAACTTCGAAGAGATATCCGATTGAAATAAAGTTCCCGACGAGTTAGTTTGGGATAAAACATCATTTAGGAATAACAAATTTCAATAATAATAATTTCAACAATATCAAGTACAAACTAACCACACTCGTAGGACACGGTGGTAATGACAGTATAAATTGCCGAAGGATTTACAATAAAACCAGTGCAAGATTGTATAACTATCTGCTTAGAGCTGCTGATCTACAGAAGTACCTATGGGACAGTAGAACAATTGCTAACCTAAGCAATAGAAAATCCATTACTAAAGAAAGGCTACCGATAAAAGTACATTTAAGGTCTAAAATTTCGTAAAGAAAAAAGAAACGAAAAGCGGTAGAAACCGTTAGCGTTAGACAACAACGACAATGGATACCAGGAAACATAATAAAAATCACAAAATCCAGATCTTATTTAAGGTAATATCCTGAGAGCTCTAAAAAGCTCTAAAAGCACTAAAATCCTATTGCAACATATATTCTCTTAACATTGGCCAAACCATTCGAAACACTAAAGATGTAATCAAATAAGCTAATATCTTATTAATTAGTAAAAAAAATGAAAGCAATTTATACAAACACGAATATGGTTAAAAGCTGGTGTGCCTAACAATACCGACTACCAGAAGTGTGTTATTGCAGTACGATGTACTTCTTTCTGACACAATTTCATATGTCTACTAAAGAAAATACATGATATATATGATTAAGAGTTAACAATGTAAAAACTTTTACCAAATGTTACCTAATTGGAACATTAGGTACCTATCTATTCACAAAGTAATAGTCTAAATTATAAATGTATCACAGAGAGCATACTACAATTGGTTATGTCACTAATATTCTTACATATATCTTTCATTTTACAATAGGAACTAGCCGATCTGTCACTGCTACAATCTACATCTTTTTGATATATTTATTATTTCGTTCCTATAATGCTTTTACCAAATTACCAATAACATGAAAAAATAACTACGGCACCACAGCAGAAATGTCTGTATCTTTTTCCATTTGCTTTATATCAGTGGCGGCTAGTACAGCGCTGCAGTGCTGCAGAGCTCCCAAAAAATCTCCTATTTATGTAACTTCCTTTCCTTTTATCAAATATAAAATTTATAATATATTTTGAAAGACATTCGCATTGTCGTAATGATAAAAAAAACTGCGAGCACAAGCCACAGCTTGAAATACCAAACCCTTGCGGGAAGTTCATCTTTGGCATGGCGTTGCTGTGAACAGAATAAACGCGCTGAACGCGCATCAGACGCTACAAGTTGCCCAACTTCCAACTTTTAGCGCCAACGACGTTCTAAACATCGTAGACATAACCACTCATTATCATCCAGAAACGGAAGTTTGATTCACGTTTATGGATACACATTTGGTACATTATATAGATATAACAAATAAAACATTAGATATATTTCGAAATTGCCCATGTTAACAGGATGACAGAGTGACACAATAGTCGTTTTACAAGTTAAGTTTGCAACATCATATCCACAGGTCATGTTCGCGCTATTCTGTTTGAAGATCGGTTTCCGAACATTTCATCGGCTAGTGCGCGCGTTGTTCGCGTTCATTCTGTTTCTCACTCACACAGTCCACCAGTGGAATAACGACCCTATTTCGCGCGATCGTTGATATTTTAGATAGCTGGGCGACACGAACGGGCTCTGCGAGCTCCTTCAAACACCCGCGCTGCACACTTCTCCCCCTTGACGGTCTAAAACTAAGCCGTAATTTTAACGGGATAGTTCGCTGCATTTACTGCAGCGCAGCGTGGAATATTGTAAGATATTTCAATTAGAAAGATAATTATACGTAAATTGACGCATGCTTTTTAGGGAGCTAAATTATGGCATTTTGATGACTTATTTAGAATAAGTTAATGTTGATTACTTTTGTTTAAATATAAATGAAATAAAAACACCAGAATTAATAATAAAGAGAAACCACATTACTTTGAAAACGATTATCTAGGGTTTTAATGTAATTAGAGTGGTGTTTCTGTTTCTGGATATTGTTGACAATTATATAAACTGTGAACTATGGAAGTGCTCTTCAATTTAATTAATGTAAAGAGATTTTTTTAATATTTATATGAAGAAAAGATTAGAGAGAATTAAAAGCAAAAGGTAGGCCATTACCAGATATCACTATTGAAAAAACTGGTGTAAGTAGAGGAAGAAGTTATACAGTAAATTTAGTAGAGATATTTATTCAAAAACGAATGGATTTGTGGATGTATCAAAAAAATGCTTTATATTGTCATATTGTTTTCCCTGTTTACTTTTTGGTGGTGATAAAGCTTGGACGGAAATAGGAGTCACGATCTAGAGGATTTGAGTTTGAAACTAAAAAGACACGAAAATTCTAAAAGCCATCTTTATAATTATATGGAATTTGCGTTACTTAAAGTCAACTAATATTTTGGTTCAATTAGATTCGCTTTACTGGTTATAAATATACAGATACATAATGAAAACGTGTCGAAAAATCGATATATTTTATCAAAAATTATTAATTTTGTAAAATTTTGTGGGGCTTTTGAATTGGCTCTTCGGGGACATAATGAGAGCGATACTTCCGAGAATCCGGGAATATTTCATGGGCTTATTAATTTTTCGGCTGGATTAGATGCAACTGAAGTGAGCACCTGACAAATTGCAGAACACCTTAAAATTTTTCCCACGAGCCGCCACTGCTTTATATAAATCTTGTAAAACCAACAACAGGAACTAGGTCGAATATATTACCTAATAATATCTGCACCATATCGTAGTAAATTGCTAATGCATTCAAATGTAACAAAAACCAATTAATTTCACAGTTTTTTTTTTCTAAATAGTAAGTATTGCATGAACTGAACCTTTACTTTTTTGTCGAAATTTTCAGAGATCAACCTTCTACAGTGACACTATACTAACTCTTTTGCACTTACTACGTTCCTAGTATTGTTAACAAGTCATTTATTTAAATATCGCGTGTTAATAATAACAATGTCTGTCACAAAAAGACAATCACTTGAATCGAAACCCATTGATTTCAATGGCGAGGACATATTTCGACATATTCACGACAGCAAAATATACTTACAGGTGAGGTAGTGTGTTCAAGATCAGAGAAAGTTAGTAGTGGATTAATATTTTGTACAAAAAACAATTTAATTAGTCTAAAATTATCAGGCAAAAAAAGGATTTACGGTAATGTAAAATAAAAATAACTTAAGCGTAACGCTATTAAATTACTTATACAATTGTAAATTGATCTGAAAATTATGTACCTATGTACCTAATTGTTTATGCTACTAAATTAAATAGCATGCACCTAACTTAATACATAGGACGTATTTTTTGTTAAATACATACTTAATCGGAACGAATATATAATATTACGTAACAACATATTAAACAATTAATATAACTAGTGTGTCTAACTATGTGAGGTCTAAATGAAAACTCTCTCATTTATCGATTGGACAAGGAAAAATGGTGAATAGATTCTCTTACGGTCCAATAAACTTAGTCGACCGGACTTGTCAGAGAAATATTACTTACGCAAGTCTTGTAAATAGAAGTGTTGGTTTTGTTTCCATTTTTATTGTACTATCAAATAAAAAATCCACTTTGTTCACAAAAATAAAAAATTAAATATAAACATTACAAATAATACCTACTCTTTCTTTTAATTATCTAATTTTCTGATGGCTATGATGGGTTCGATTCTTTTTGTGTAGTAGTAAAACAGATGCATTTCAACTCAAATAGATCTACCTTTAGAACTGATCCATATGGAATACACTGCTATAGAACCTTTGTAATGTCATATTTTTATATAGGATAAGCTACCTACAACAGTTTAACTTGTCTGTAGCCTTAGTATCTGTATGCCCCAACAGAACCTAAATTGTATTCGAAGTTCTGAAATAATAATGCCAACGTTATGATAACGTCAATTCCGTCAAATGTTTCTCATTAACATATCTACATGCTTTGTAAGAGAAAAATAAAATTGTTTTCATTATAAATAACACCAGTTTTATAAATTTAAATTGAATTTTGGCGTTGGAATACCGGTTGTCCCAATTCCGATGCTCACCACTGGTATATCGGTTATTAGAATACATAGAGGTACGGTTAAATGGGGAATGTTTTGCAGAATTGTTTCAAATTTGACTCAACTTTTTTCATTTTTAAAAATGTTGGAATATCAAAAAAATTGTCGATTTCATTATTGCTCAATAACCTGAATAACGCTTAATCTGGCCTCTCTTGAAGTTTTACACTGTTTAGACACTTTTTAAAACGAAATTTTTGATACAAGAAACCCTCGATTGTCATTTGTTAAGTTATTAGCGCTAACTTTTATTTTTCATACGGCGGCCATATTGGATTTTGGGTTTGTTAGATAGTGTGTAAAAAGTGCCTACCTATGAAGTTAATGATACGTCGAAATAACATTTTGCAGAACGTTAGGAATAGTCTCAGCATAGCACTACAGCACATCAGTTCGTCGTGTAGCTCGAAAAACAGGTACATATTTCAAAATCTATTGTTCACAGAACCTTGAAGAATAACAAGTAGAACCTTTACAAACCGTGGTACAAGGTTTAACTAATAATGACTATCATCGAAAATTGCAGTTTAGCAGATGGTACCTTCAAAAATGTGAATACGACACTATATTTTCGTAGGAAAATATTATGGACAGACGAAACACGATTTACCAATTGTGAAATATTCAATAGGAATAACTATCGTCTTGATCTACAAAAAATCCACATTTGGTAAATCAACGATGTCAAGTTCGATTTGGTTTTAATGGCTGGTGCGGTTTAATTGGTATAAAATTTTGTTTATATTTGTATTTTGTTTTTGAGTTTCTTTCTGATTTCTACTACTTAGAATTGTCTTTTCACTTTCAATTGCCATAATGATTAATGTGTTTTTTAAATATTTTGCTTGTAACTAAAAATATTTTAGGCATGTTATACATCGTTGAAAAGCACTTTTTAAGCGCTATCCAACAAATTCAAAATGGCCACTATATGAAACACAAAAGTTAGCGCTAATAACTTAAAACAAATGACAATCGGAGGTTTCTGTTTATATAAAACATTTTGTCTTAAAAAAGTGTCTCAACAATGTAAAACTTTAAAAGAGGTAAGATTAAGCGTTGTGCCGTTATTGAGGAATATTGAAATCGACAAATTTATGATTTTCCAAAATTTTTAAAAATGAAAAAAATTGAGTCAAAATTTGAAACAAGATTAGTTGCGAGTATTGAATTCTGCAAAACATTCCCCAGTTAACTGTTGTTCTATGTATTCTAATAACCGGGATACCAGTGGTGAACATCGAAATTGGGACATCGGTATAAATAGGGGAAATTAACAAAATGAATTATAAAAACATAAATTGCGAAATAAAAATTAAGTATATCTTTTAATTGACAGCTTGAAATTTTTACATTTTAATACATCAAAAAAAAAATGTATAGATACTATATACCTACATCATTTCCAGTGGTATTTCAGGAAGGGTCAAGTTTATTTCAGAATTTGTTAAATGTATTTCAAATCTATCAACTCAATTTCTGAATGTATCATTTGTAATTCAGATTTGTTACTTTAATTTCAGAATTCCTCTTTTTAATTTAAGAATAAAATGTTAATTGTAAGTCAGAAGATATCAAATGTAATTTAGATAATTATTTTTATATTCGACTGCATCACAGTGGCTAATTTTGTAAGCTACTGTGCTGTCCATAAACTGCCATCCTCTCTCTTGTCAATTTAAAAACTGTGTTATGTTGTTTTATACATATGTTAAGCAATATGCTGAATTACATTTGATATAATCTGAAATTTATTTAATACGTTCTGATTTACATTTCACACTTTTTTAAAATTAAAGGACAAATTCTGAAAATAAATTCAGTAAGTAATCCAAATTAAATGATACATTCTGAAATTAAATTCATGAGTTTAAATTACAAATGACGCATTCTAAAAATAAATTACAAATGGCATGTTCTGAAATTAAATTAACAAACCTGAATTACAAATGATATGTTTTGAAATTAAGTTAACGAAACTGAATTACAAATGATACGTTCTGAATTACTCTCGGAAAAGGTGTAGTAAATAGTACTAATCTTCTGATACTTTTAGTAATGACACCACCAATCGTTTTTACATAGACGTAGAGATGTCTCTTTTTAAACATCAACAGTAGTCAGCCACTATTTTTTCACGTTCCAATGGAACCTCTCTTTTTGTTCGTCGCTTATTTGCCCGAAATTTGAGAGAAAAAAATATAAATAAGAATACAGATAGTTAATTTTGATGCTCATATTTAGAGCGAGATTTTACATGCGGAACCGGTCTACAGATGATAACAGATTGTTGATCTTTGAAGTCTTCTTTTCTGTTGAATTGTAACCTTTAACGTCACATACAGCTACATTCGTCATGCCTTATTGATTGAAAATTACAAGTACACAGTTTATGCGGTGTAACACATGTTTACTACATTTTTTTCGAAATCGGCCATATTTTGACTGCTGAGTAGTAAAAAAAAAGAGTAAAAGAAGTTGAAGATAATAATGAGATGTTAGTATTTTTAAAATAAGTTAGTTTATTCGTTTAATTATTATCATACACATTGAAATAAAGTATAGCTATATACCTAAGTATATTTCAATATAATTTTGTTAAATCGATGAGATCACCATGCCATTTGTTCGCACTTACTCGATGATAGAACACTTATCTAATTTACACAGAATCCTACACTTACAATTAGTCCGAAAACAAAATAGAATTGCATGTATTCTTTAATTCAACACAATGGTGTGGTGACTTGCAGCAATGATAGAACTGTTGATGATAACATCACTCATTGATGCTTTACTGATGGGTCCACCAGTGTTCAATTTAAGAACGTATCTAATCTCAACGTTGAATTTTTCATCAAGGCACACATATTCTATATAAAATCAACATGTCTGGTTACGTTCAGGTCATGCGTAAACACACCATTTGACGTTAAATATTTTTCCCCAGTTCGTTGTATGTATATCCGCCAAAACCACCAGCAATTTTTATCGATGGAAAGTTGCTGGAGTTATGGTACCATCAAACGATAATAAAAGAACGAAGTTCGCTCTGCGTTTAAGAACGCTTTTCGTAGCTTCAATTACAAATAAAGACCAAGCCCTATATTTAATAAATAAATTTATATATTAGTTGTGCTCTTTTT
>SMLS01075334.1:0-54669 GCA_004785975.1 Popillia japonica
GTCTGTCTATTCGATAGGATAACAATCAGCTTACCCTTAGGTTGTATGTCCAATGCCCTTTGGGCACATACCTCTACTACTACTATTCCCGTTTGATGCACGGTGGTATATTACCCTAATATCATAAATTTGTTCATGATTCAAGGTTTCACCATATATGTACATATACCTGCTCCAGAACTTGTCGTTCTCCTTGACTTATCTACATACCAGACCTGGGTTCGGATTCCAAGTTTCTGTTTTAATCTCCACTTCTCCTAATCTAGGTCAACTTTGAAGGGCTTGTCGAAGGAGAGCTTGGAAGTCATGGCCAGCCACAGCCCATTTCAAAGCTAGGGTTTGTAACAATTGTATACATTATTGTGGACCATGTTTATCTACGGAAGCTAAGCAATTTTTTTATTCTCACGTCACGTATTTTCAAGAGAAACCACGTTTGATTTTTTTCTTCGACACTAGGAAACTCTTATCACAGCTTTGACAAATTACATTGTTTGTGCAGAAAATCTGCTGTAATGCTCTTAGTATAGCTATACATTGTAGAAGTTATATACCAAAAAATAGAATATTCCTATTTATAGATTTATAGACCCAAGATGGGTAACTCGACAGCAGGCAACACTATCTACGATATAGTTTTTTATTCTACTTCAATGATATCATTCATAACATTAGACGATAAAAACGCATTTAACACGGCAAGCCATAGATTAATAATTGAAGAAATACGGAGAAATCTCTGGGTATCTCGTCAATTTAGTCTCGAGCTACCTAAGACGTAGGAAAATTGCACTGGATAACGAAGAAATGGTAGAGTGCTGTTCAGGAGTTCCACAAGGATCGGTTTTGGGACCAACATTATGGACATTATGTTGAACAGGATGAGGATAGCACCTAAGAAGGCCGTCAAGTACTTAGGCGTCATAATCGATGAGAAGGGGAACTATGCACAGCATATACGTACGGTAGTAGACAGAGCCGAAGAAAAAGCTGCCAAAATCACAAGGTTGATGCCCAACATTGGAGGGCCCAGGAGCACTAAGAGTTCCATATTAGGTAGTGTCACACAGAACATATTGTTATATGGAGCATCGATATGGATCAAAGCACTAGAACGGAAGAAATACACAGAACAACTTGCTAGAGCTCAGAGAAATATGCTACTGCCAGTAGCATCTGCATACAGAACAGTGTCGGACTCGGCGCTGCAAGTGATTACAGGATCCATACCCATTGATCTTCTAGCCCTAGAAAGAACCTACACCCATGGGCATAGAGGCGAAATAGGCAAACGTTGCTTAGAAGCCAGGCAAACCACCCTAAATGACTGGCAGAAAAGATGGGAAAGGGAAACAGTAAAGGACCAGTGGATTAGACGTTTGATTGGAAATATTGAAGAGTGGATGAATTGTAGTCATCGAGAAGTCAACTACTACCTGACTCAGGTTCTATGGTTGCTATAGACATTATGCAAAACGGTTTGGTAAAGATGGGTCAGACGAATGTATATATTGTGGAGCAACATACACGGTTGAACACCAGATACAATAATAAATATCATGATAACCAGCAGGAAGAATTGGAGAGTGATAGACACCCCAACTGAAGTTAAGCCATGAATGGCGGTTCCAGAGGGGGAAATGTGGAGGGGGGGGGGGGTTCTGACGGTCCTCTTGTCCGGTCTTTAAGTCGGCTACGTTCGTCAAAAAAAAAAATAATATCATTCTTATGATAATATTCTCAACATTACGTAAAAGCTAGTTTTACCTAATTAGCTTTTACCTAATGTTGTAAAACTAGTTTTTATTTAATGAATCTTTAAACTTAATGCAAAATATGAAAGTAATAAGCATTCACTTGAAAAAGTTAGAAACCCTATAACAATGGAACTCAATTAATTTCAGTTCCTTCTCTGAATACTAAATTGATTAAAATTCCAACGTTGACATTTTTATGTGGAACATAGATCTCCTATGCAAATATCCACATAGCTGAACGCCCTGCTAGACTAATGTCATTTTCGATGTTCGACTTTTTGGTGTAAGTGTGGTTGAACCACCACCGTACCGCAGTGGGATCTCTTCTAACTCCAGGTGATTCCGGATTTATTAATAACCTACATGACCGAGCGGTCGAACCAATATAGGTATAGAATGGTTCCATACGGAACACGGACTAATATAACGTCGGTTAGGGTAGGCGAGCTATCCGTAATTTACGAACGATGGTGACGTTAAAATAAATTTCCGCATATCGGTTCGTATCAGGCCGAAAACGGAAGAAGGGAGGCGACTTTTTATTAAAAATTCATATCAATCGTGAATCGTACTTTAGGAAAAATTATATGGCAAATATGTAATGGAAACTTGATGAAAAGGCTAATAAATCAAAGATAATATTTAATCACGTGCACATACAGGAAATAATGTACAATCGGTTTAATTTGCAATTACCATATATCTTGTTCATTCATTTACTTTTAACATATCTGACGCATCGAGGAAATTAACATATCTAGATTGTGTGCTACTCAATTATAAATTTATGTTTTCAATTAGTGTTGTAACTATCAGCAAGTAGTACCTATACACTTAATCATTTTGGTGTGCATCAACAAAATTATAAAGTAACCAGGATACTGTCATGCAAAATATCTTTTTGAATTTTCACTAACACAATTTCTATGAAAGTAGACTTGATGGAAATCCGTTAAATGAAACTAGTATTCCCAAAATCTATACATTGATTGTTGTGTATGCAGGAATTTTTGGTTAAACTCCATTTGACCAAACTTAGATTTAAATTTAAGCTGAAACGGATCATTGATATTGCTAGGTGCAATAGCTTCTCTAAATTACAAAAAACTTAACAAAATCAGGTATAAGGAACACATCAGAAATTGCACAACTTTACAATCTCTAGACGCACCAAAGATATTTATAAAACTTTTCTCGCCGCATCTAGAGGTCTACCCATCAACGATTTTTAAAACTTAAAATTATAATATTTGCCTGACACCTTCCAATACTTAAAAAATCCTTTTAGGAAACTCAAAAGACAAGCCGGAAATTAAGTAAAGTTCTGAAATTTATGAAATTAATTGTAACGACTGTGATCAAAAGTATATTGGGCAGACCAAAAACAATTCAAGGAACATGGCGCATTTTAGATATAAAAAACCGGAATAAATCTAATGTTGCCCAACATATGTTGACTACAGGACACAGGACACAACTTACCTATTCCTTAGGACCAATACCAACATCAGACTGATACAGATTAATGACGAAATAGTTTTTCGTTTCGGTTGACTTATTCATTGTGTATGAAGTATAAAATTTAGATCTACATACTGTATTGAGACAATTTCAGCACTATTTTATTTTATTTTTTTAAATAATACTTGTACGAGGGGTTAGTTAGAAATTAAGAATTTAGGCCAGCTGGAAAACTTCGGGGAGACCTAGCTTTTATTCGGTGCAATGTGACAAGGACAGTCATATTGTAGCAAGAGACCGAGCATCAGACAGGTTAAGCCAAGTTGGAGAGCATAGAAATTCATTAATTATTAAGAGAAAATATAAATCTAAAATTTAGACAATAATTTAGGCATCCTAATAGAAATTAAGTAAACAAGAACTCACCAGAGTAATATTATCAAGATAAAATTTTGTATCGACCAAATGATTTAATTAATGTAAAATATTATGTTAAAAAAGATATCTGAAAGCAAATAATGTTAATAAGGTTAAAAAAATTATATTAGTGAAAGCTAACCGAAAAAATAATTAAATTAAGGAAAATGGTTTTTTTCATGTCTTCAAGTTGGCAATATCAAAATTGTTTTCCATTTTCGCCAATAGAAATCTTCGATTAGGTATCATTTTTGAGAAAAATAGTATCTTTTTGGTCGTCAACGAGTTAACTTGTTATAGGTAATTTTTTTCTTTCAAAAAGGACGCCAACAATTTTCGTTTGAGTTGTATCTGAAATTATTTTATATTGAATCGATTTATTAATCATTACTTTATTTTCCAACAACTAGAACTAACCAATCTTCACCCTGTATCCTGAACTTACCATTTTCCAAGGCTGTAATTCTTGATAGAGGTTGATTCTCGATAGTAAGGTTAGAATTTTCCTATTCATTAATTGTTGCATCTTTGATATATTCCGTTGTTTAGTTTCACTAAATAACTATTTCAAAAGTCAGTTCGAGAGATTAACTCAGTAATTTCATAAAATAAATAGTACTATTTAAAATATTTAAAAAAGACGCTAACCACAATTTTTTTTAAATGACCTTGATTTAAAATTAATTCAAACCAATAAGACACGGCCGATACATTAGTTTTTTTATTTTTAAATTTTGTTAATTCTACGATAAAGGTCGCTAGTAAGAAGATTTGTCAATGTTAAATAATTTATCTATTAGAATTAAGTACAATTTTTGTTAATAACCTGTTTAATTGACCCAATTAGTATTGCCGATTTATCCAAAATTAAATATTTTTTTATTATGTGTTTTCTGTGTAAATTATAATAAAATTGTGTGTAACTGAATTGTTTGTCTTTTTGAGAGAAGTGATTTTTCATGTTGGTTAATTTAGTTCATAATACCCAGTGCTTAAAACTCGTGAACACCCCTGAGAGAAAGAGAGCTCGCCGGACTCAAAATTTAACTCTGAGAAATATTTTTTTTTATTCATTGTTTTTTAAAAATAATTAGAACTCACCAACGTGGCATCAAAATATTGGTGGGTATAATACATATAAATACTAATATGTAGGTAAGTTGTGTTCGTGTAGTTTTGCTGCTGTAGATGGCAACTTAGTTGCTGAAATACATATCTAGTGCTAATAGTGTTAGTGTTAGTGTGGTGTTGGGTAACATTTCCTGTAGACGTATAATTAAAAAAGGTAGGCAAGAATGGAACCCTGAAAGAATTCTGAAGAAATCACCAATGACGAGTCAAATGTGTTGATACCATGCACCACGTTGCAATCTACTAGAAGGATAAGAATGAGACAGCCAATTTACCTAAAACTCAAAGCAATTCAACTTCGCAATTAATAGCTGATGACTCACAGAGTCGAAAGTTTTAGAAAACTCATGTTGACTAGATCCTAGTGTCAAGCTGAATATTGTATGGTAGGACATTTGCGAAATATGTTATGTATAATACATACTTTAAAAAATGTGACTAAGTAATTTCTTTAAATAAATATATAACTAAGCTTTTGTTGCAAAGAAAGTAACTATTACGCCATTATTCTCAATAAAATAATCCTTTAATTTTCTCTATATTTTCATAGTCATTAATTATCAGTTGTACTAAAAAAGTCAATAATAGGTAATTATGCAAATATACATTTTCCGACATTTATTTCAGTGGAGGACGCTCCTAAAATTCTAGCGATAAAACATCAGTTTTATGAGATAGCTTTACAGTAATACGTTTATTACGAGACACCCTTCTCTTCCTTTTAATTAACAGTGAGGGCAAGCGCACTGCTCTTCCGCAAATCAGAAAGCAATTTACTACTAAAATAACCAAGTTAATGTATAAAACTTGTTAAAGTTGAGTACTTTTAACTACAGCGTTTAAAATGGAAGCGGTGGATTTTGTTTTTATTTTAACCAGAGCAGCAAATATATTGGTCAAAAACTTATGCTGTAAGAAAGTTTCAGTGACCATAAATGGTGCAACTGCAAAACTTTTGCTGTTAACTTGTTTCCGTTAACTTTGCCATAGTAACGTGGCGAAATATGTATCGGACATTCTCTCACAATTAATCTATTCTAGTTAACACAATTACAAAATTTAGGAATTCGATAATACTGTTAAACAGTAGATATGTAAAAGTATAGCTAGCCACACACGTAATTTTATTTTTTCCGGGGTGTGATTAATTGATCATTAATGTTTAGAATTATACATATGTTCATGCTTTAAGTTTACATTATGTTAATACTTTAATTTGGAGTACTTTATTGTATTGAATAAATATTTTTAATACGTTACAAACTCGGATTGAAACCTTTCTTGATATCTGCACTATCTTAAAATTTCAATAATATAAATATATATGTATGTTATGATAGCTTTAATGTGAACCATCTATAAAAACCATCTTTAAAATGGCTTCAGATTTGAATAGAATGTATATTAAGATTTTGTTAGTAGCGCAAATTCTGAATTGAATCTGTAAATTATCAAACTATTGATAAAATTATTTCCAATGTAAAGTTTTCTATATTTGGCGTGGAAGGTCTTTCTACTAACATGGGTACGTTATGTTGTGAATTGTACCATAGACATGTATATAATTCATATAGTTATCCCATGTACTCTCGATGGGGTTTTCCGAAGGTTGGAAGTGTCCCACTGTGAGGCCACATCCAAGACCACATCCCATCTTTAGGACATTGCGCTCGACGACTCATCTGCTTGCCCTTCGGGCTATCTAAAATTTCGAAAGGCGCAAATTTGTGCAATTAAATACGTTCTGTTGATAGTTGAGAATTGAGCTGGTCACACCAATACCAAATACTCCAAACCACTCCACAAGAAAATAGAAGTGATATTTTGGATGCTGATAAAGTGTAAATATCTGTTAACTAAACACTTGCAGCTGTGAGATTTAATAGTCATTATTCTTTACATCTGAACTCAATTAAACATTGTCTTGCTGTAAATCCTTGTAAAATGGTGACGTTTCTGTTCGGATCGCAAAGAACGTATGGTAACCAATTTAACATTTCTAACATTGAAATCAATATCAAGTTCACAGTCTGTGTTAAGAACTTTGAATTATTTCTCGATAATACGCATAAGTAATACCGTAATACCAATTACATTCATAACGTTTATTTGAATCCGCGTTTGTACACATATATACAAGCATATTTTACATGAAGTAATTCCAAAACTTCTAGTGCAAAATTTCACTTCATTTTCGTTTCCCATGTATCGTACAGTACTGGATTACACTACTCATAATTGTTCAAAAACGTACAAATCTCACACTTGACATACTCGTACTCGTACATACATACATACAATGCTACAAGCGTGTCATTCTACGTACATACACATCGTCAGAAGCAGATCACAAGTTAGTTTGTCTGACAGTTGTCTTAGCGATCGAGAATGCTTTTTATTACTGTCAAATAAAAACTTGAAATCGTACTTGTTTTGGTTTTTTTTTGTATTTATTATCGATTTCTTACCTATCGTTTGGCAAAAGCAGTATATTTGAACTGTTTATTGACTAGTGACTCATTTTCTTTAAAATGGTGAAATTAATTGAACGAGAACGAATTGAAATTCTTTGCATGTAGAAGTAGTGGAATTGTTCAATGAAACTCATTCTGGTCGGCGTCCCATTAGCTAAAACATGGTAAGCAATATTGAGTCTAAATTCTGTAATTTTGGACATATTCGTGATTTACCTAAATGTGGTCGACACTCTGATTTCAATATGACAGCGTCAATAATTCACAAAATTGTGAAAAAATGTATAAACTTGTACATGAGCTATCTGAAGAAAGTGGTCTTCAGATCGGCGAATTCAACTCTGCGAGCAAATGCAAGAGCTATGTACTAAGGATAATAATTTCGTAAGAAACGTATTTTTTTCTGACGACGCTACGTTTGCATTGAACGGCCATGTTAATAAGCAAACTGACGTTATTGGGCTACCGAGAATCCCCGATGGATGATGGAGATCGCACCCAACATCCTCAGAAAGTGAATGTGTGGTGCGGCATAGTAGGAGTAATAATTCTGGGTCCTTATTTTTTTGACGTGAATCTAACTGGTGAAAAATATTTGGAGTTTCTTCGAGCCGACCTTATTCCCGAATTAATAAATTTATGTCCAAATGAAGGACGTGATCTTCCGTGAAATGACATTTTCTTCCACCATGATGGTGCACCTCCCCATTTTGCAGCACCTGTTCGTGCTGATTTATATGAAGTGTTCCCGAATCGTTGGATAGGTAAAAAGGGGCCGATTCAGTGGCCAGCCAGATTGTCAGATGTGACAGTAGATAAATACATCCGCGGTAAGTTATTGACTGCAGTGTGATTAAAGATGCAGAACAGGAAAAAAATCTTGTATTTAAGCTTATACCACAAAATCGTCTCTGACACTCTGCCAGATCTGCAGGATAAATTCAAGTGTAGGACGGATATTTATAAAATTTGGACAAGATTTGAAGATCAAATTGCTGTCATTCACAACTGTAACAAAGATTACTTTCTTTTAGAATTTCAATTACCTATATCAGTTTGCTTAAATAAATCATTGACAGTGTATCAAAATAAATTTAAAAGTTATTTGGTTTTGACAATCCAAAGTTATCTATATCTTTATTCATTTTCTAATTAACTTATATTCTCAGCTCTTTATAATGTAATGTAATTGTAATTGATTTCTTGTCTTGTTAAACCATACTGGTGCTTCTATATCGTATGGCCCCATAAAAATGAATTATTGCTACACTCAGTGCTACAATTGCTAGAGATGTGAGTATGCTGTACTAGACGCAATAGCATGTATTTCTGTCTGGAAGATACTTGGGTACATCTCCACAATTTCGTTTACTTGTGTTTTTATATAAATCTATTCCAGTTATATAATTATATCGCTGTACCACTTGATGGCATTGCTATTGAGTTTCGAGATGGTGTCTTGGTACTAAGCTTTGTGGTAAATCTTTTCATAAAGCTGAGATTCCTTCGAATATCGTTTCGGGATATGTCTCAGATATTGTCAGATTGCCAGATGGCTGTGGCATATGCCTAACCAATCCTTCCCCAATCATTCTGATGTGGTCTTTTTTACTATGCTCTCCGCCAAAATGTGTGAATGAACAATATCTGCTGTAGGACAGATTTTCTATGCCCAAGTTATGCATATACATACATGCTAATCTTTACACATCGGCCAGATTAACCCTCGCAAGGACCAGATTAGTTCTTTTGTTTAAAGCAATTGGTCGTTGCGTATATTGTAAAATGTCATATTGAACGTAATATTTCGAATATTGAAATTTTAATGTTGATATAAAATATGCTAAAAAATTACGATTTTAGTTACTTCCTGACCGAACAAAATGAGCTACAAAGCTTTAATCTGGAACAGATAACATTTCCATCAAACATTCAAATCCAATAACATAACATAAAATCCAATAATCCGGATTACCGGATCCTTGTCAGCAGATCCGGTAATCCGATCGATGATCTAGTATTCTTCTATGTAATGGAACTTTCCGTGGCATTCCTGGATCTGCTGACAGGGATCCGGTAATCCGATCGATGATCTAGTATTCTTCTATGTAATGGAACTTTCCGTGGCAATAACAAGATTTAATCCACACGATTTGGCATCTCGAACCTGTATACAAGCCGGATGACATGGCAGCGGTCAAGTCCGAACCCATTAAAATCATCTGCTTCTATCTTCAATTCTCTAGCTTTTATCTATAGTTTGGAGGATATTGTGTATTTCTCCGCTTAACTTCCTCTCTGTCGGTCTAAAGTCGAGGTCTCCTAGAGGTCAAAATCACAATTTATATCGACGCGACAATACAACAACTTCAATATTTCTACGAGGAAGGCACTTATTTACAATCGCCTCTAGAGCGGCCGTAAGTAAATTTTTCACTGCACAAACGGATTGCGTCTTTTAATATGATGAAATTTGTCGCAGTTCGCTTTACCAAGAGGCTTAGACCACATTACGATTGTCTTTGGATTAGACAACATCCTCTGCATAAAGCCTCTCAGTGCTGTACTTAACATGACTCTTTAGAGTCGACTTACACTTTACCACCTTGCACCTACCACCTATTTTGTATTTTTGCTACCAATCCTCCAGATGAAACCTTATCGTACCTTACATATTGTATCCCAAAAACACGTTTGAAAACTTAGAAACACGAACTCTTTGCAGCATAACAGGTACACTGCGGTTCTTTCAAAACGTCGAGCTACAACGAAATCTTGAAACCTTCTCCCTTACACACTATACATTCTAGATAATATGTATCATAAATCTTTCAGATATTCGGACAATGTACACTCTCTTTCTAAAGTAATGTCTCCTCCAGCCAACGAGTTCATATCAATAATGCCTTCCAATGGACGTACTCTAGTCGTCGGGCGACCTTAGTTATACATAGCAATGCTGGGTAACCAAGCTCACCCGACTGCTAGAATACGTCCATTGGAAGACGTTATTAATATGACCCCGTTGGCTGGGGGAGATATTACTTTAGAAAGAGAGTGTACGTGTAATGTAAGTCCGCAGTGGTAGTAAAGTAAACCGCCGATCCGTGCCTCGGTAGAAAGGGGTCCATAAATTCATATTCAGAAAAAGCCACCTCCTGTAGGAAAAGAGCTCAGACACCAAGTTTAACTCCAGATTGACAAAAACAGGACCAAGGAAACGAATTTATATACTGCATAGTCCTAAAAAGCAATTTAATTCTAATTGGAATAAGTAACTCATGTACGGCTGACAGCTGCGTGTTTTGGTTTCTTACACATACTTAGAGCTGATATTAGTCATGTCAACCACGTTCCAACAATTATAGAATCTTTAAAAATAAAATGCGGCATAAAAATAGTTTACTGTTATTTACTGCTACACAGTATTAAACGGTAGAAACAAAGTCGTTGAGATAAATTAATTAAACCTTCTTTCCTGACTTTACATGGTCTCAGCCTCGTCTCTTGGACGAAACTTAATTACAAAAGGCGTAAGACAAGACACAGCGACGTGATAAATCTTGAATGGCTCACAACACATGGACGACCATCACGTACAGCTATCTGATGTTTCGTCTTTTAATCTAAAACGTAATTACATTCGTCGAGAGAAATGAAAAATAGTAAGATTCGCACTAGCTTTGCTGTAGATTTTTATGTCTTGCAAGTGACGAAGATTCTTAAATTTTATCACATTAACGCAACGCAATAAGTAAAACGCGCATTGAGGATATTTTCTGCAAATGGGTATACATAAAAGTAACTTATGACCATTAACGTGCGCCGTGTGAATGTTGATCCAAATGTCTACAGCTGTTTTACCACTTAAGAAAAACATGGCTTACAGATATTTCCTTCGCTATTAGAATGCCGGCGACTGACCGTTAGTTTCCATTTTGATATTCTGAATTAGATATTCGTAACCAATTGACACATATAGGAGGCTATTCATTAGTTAGGTTCCCACTATCTATCCTAATTAGATACGCCTACAACACGCCATTCTAAAGAGGAATTAGAGTCCTTAATTTAATTTATAGTCAAAATTAAATGAAAACATTGAACAGATGAGTTTGAGTCTGAGGTATGTATGCAAATATTTACATAACCTCAGGAATTAACTTACTAGTACAAGAAGATGGATGCATATACAGGGTGTAACAGGACGAGCTTACGTTAGCCGTATCTCAGCAACTAAGCAAGATCCATATTTGTAAATTTGCAGAGTTATTTTGGGCATGGGGGCAAACTTTTGGAAAATGTTAGTACATATTTTCTATTTCCGGTTTCGCCGGAAGCACAATCAGCTTCATTTTTTTAAATGCATTACTCAATTTTTTTTAAACAATTGAATTCAGCAACAAATTTGGCTTATAGATCATTGATTTCGACTGGTCTAAACATTACCGTTTTATAGCTAACTTGGTTTTTATGAAAATTCTATCAAATGCATCGTAGCACTTAGTGATGTATTTCTTCGGTATGCAGAAGAGTTGACGAATGATTATTGGAAGTTAGACAGCTACTAAGATGGGCTATTGAAAATTATTTTCACTTGTGTGCAAATACTATACAGGGTGTTAGTATTTACCGACCTAGTATGTTAATTTTCAAACACTAATAACTTCGTTATTTTAGATGGAACACCCTGTACATTTTTGTCGCACACGGTAGAAAATTAAATTCTTCGTCAAATGGTAATACATTTCCCTATACCTAAAATGAATATTTTAGGACCTATTCGCAAATTATGTGAATGTATTCAGAAACTTCGTGTGAGCTCTAAAGGTGGCTATGAAAATTCGTCATAGTTTTAGCGTAATGTCTAATTTTTTAATGAGAGTTCGATAGCGTGTTAATAAACTTTCTAGTATATCACACAGTTCGTAATCTAGTATACGAAAATCTCACGCTTAAGATTAACAAATCATGATTACCTGAATTTATTGATGATTTATGGAGAGTCCGGAAAAATTTTAAGTCGAACATGTGCTTTATTTCGACAAAGGTATCCAAACTGGCCAATTCCATCTAAAGATGTAGTGCGACGGTTAGTTAAAAATTGTTTAGAACATGGACAGTTTAGGGCAAAATTAAAAAAAAATTAAATAATTGACGGCGAAGTAGTTGAAATTGGTGTTATGTCTATACCAACCCCACCCGCTCTCTTCGAGAAGCAGCGACAACTTAGGAAATTTCAACGATGTCCATTCAAAGGGTATTAAAAAGACAAATGGAGACCATTTTCATACCAGCAAGTACAGCACTTACATCAGCAGGATTTCTTAAAAAGAGTCAATATTTGTGAATTCTTCACCATAGCTTGTCAGGACGACGAAAATTTTACGAAGAAAATTATTTGGACCGACGAAGCTAAATTTACCAAAAATGGCCTCTTTAGTAAACATAACAGTCATTTTTGGTCAGCCGAAAACCCCTATGTAACGAGAGAAAGGGGATATCAGGAACGTTGGCAATGTTTTTTGCGCAATAAAACATAATCGCATACTTTGTCTACATTTTTATAACGAAAATTTAAATGGCGCAAGGTATTTAGATATATTGCGCAATATTGTGGAAGAAGAACTTGATACACTGCCTATTATCGAATCAAATACTGCTTGGTATCAAATGGATGGTACATCGACTCACAGCACACGAGATGTACACTTACTCTTGGAGAGGTTATTTGACGGAAAGTTTATTGCAAACGCCATGGTCCATCCAGGTCCATACTTGTGGCCTCCACTTTCACCAGACTTGACCCCCATGGATTTTTTCGTTTGGGGCTATGTTAAGGAGAAAGTTTAAAGTACTCCGGTGACAAATGCAGAGGAAACAGAGGTCACTAATAATCAAGTGCTAAAACGAATTAATAAATGTTTGGAACTGAATGGGGCTAATTTTGAACAAAATTTGAAATAATTTATTACTTTTTAATACCTTATTTATTCATTCTTAACATAATTTTTTTTAATGTTATCTTGGTTACAAAATAAATTTTACTATTCTGTTTCTTCTTTACTCGAAAAATATATTTGATTTTATTTCTTTATTAATACAAACTGTCATTAGATAAGTAGACATTACGCTAAAACTGTGACGAATTTTCGTAGCCACCTTCAGCGCTGACACGAAATTTCTGAATACATTCACATAATTTGAATAACTCGTAGAATATTCATTTTAGGTATAGGGAAATGTAATATCATTTGATGAAGAAATGAATTTTCTATTGTTTGCGCCAAAAATATACAGGGTGTTCCATTTAAAATAACGAAGTTATTAGTGTTTGAAATTTAACATATTAGGTCGGTAAATACTAACACCCTGTATAGTATTTGCACACAAGTGAAAATAATTTTCAATAGCCCATCTTAGTAGCTGTCTAACTTCCAATAATCATTCATCAACTCTTCTGCATACCGAAGAAATACGTCACTAAGTACTTCGATGCATTTGATAAAATTTTCATAAAAATCAAGTTAGCTATAAAACGGTAATGTTTAGACCAGTCGAAATAAATGACCTATACGCCAAATTTGTTGCTGAATTCAATTGGTTGAAAAAAAATTGGGTAATCCATTTAAAAAAATGAAGTTGATTGTGCTTCCGGCGAAACCGGAAATAGAAAATATGTACTAATATTTTCTAAAAGTTTGCCCCCATGCCCAAAATAACTCTGCAAATTTACAAATATGGATTTTGCTTGGTTGCTGAGATACGGCTAACGTAAGCTCGTCCTGTTACACCCTGTACATGTGAATATATAAGTGCTTCTGATATAATAAGATCATTCCTATTTAAAAGTAGCAACGTAGCCGTTAAGGCTGCGTCCGCAACAAAAGTAACGTTTTCATGATATTTTGCTTCTTTTGCAGACGCAGCCTCAACGGCGCAAGGTATCAAAAAGTGTGTGAGACCTTTTTGTAGAGCATAACATTTTTTACAAAAGGTGAGAGCACTAATCTAACTGTTATGGTCTTCAAGTTATACTATTGTGGTATGGATGTGTGGTATGGATAAGTGCTGATTTTACCTCTATTTGCCTAGTCTAGCATTGCTCACGCATCCCAATTAAAATATTTCCATGGTATAATAGTGAAAATACAATGTTTCTATCCGATGATAGCTGATGTATATTAAATCAAAATAACAAATGTTGTAAGGGCTTTAGACGCTTATACTCGGTTCATTTAATTACACTGCGAAAAATTAGCAATTGCTGCTTTTTTCGGAAATACACAGTTTAAAAATATTTCGAAGCAGCAGATCTTAATACTGTACCAATGTAAACGTGATTGAATTCATGTATAGAGATGTGTAATATATTTTTTTAAATGCTTACGTATTTATGTTAACGCTGAAACGCCAAAACGTCAAAACGTTAAACGTTATTTAACCTACTACGACCTAATCTCTTCATAAGGTGTTGAGATCATAATAAACAAAGATAGTTATCAAACTAAAATTGACTCTCGCAGTTTCGCAAGTTGTGTAACTATGATGGAAAGAATGCGTTTCTGTAGTTGTGGTGTACAATTATTTTTGACTTATGATTAATTTTCCCAAGTTTTTGATAAAAGCAACGGGTTTCTTAAAAATTAAAAGTTAAAAACTATATAAAATTTGACGGTAAGCAAACAGTACAACCCTCATACCACCATGAAACTCCGGATCGTTAGATGCCAATAGTAGTCAAATATACAGGGTGCGTATAAAGTACTACACCAAATAGCGTTATGTGGAAACGGTTTGACATTTGGATTTGAGATTTGGTGGTACACAACACCTTTCAGATTACCCCAGAAGAAAAACAGATGTTGGGGTGCAAGTATTGTCGATTTATTGGATTTGGCATAATCTGTTTTGTTTTTAGTAGAATTTGGTCCGATTATATTTCCGTCCAATATTTAGCACCAAACATAAAATATTTCTGGATATTGTGTTTGAGTTTCTAAGTTGACATGCGGATTTTTAGGGTGCCAGTATCTACAGTTGTCTGTTTACAAAACAATTTAACATAAACGTGGTTTCGTTTGAAATAATAATATTTCTCACAAAATTTTAATCAACTTCTATATTTTCCGTAATAGTTTCTGCAAAACCTTGAATTGTCTTTTAGAAGTTTATGAAGTAAGTGTTATTTGTACGGATGATATATGGGCAGCTTCAATATTTTAGTGATTGATCGTTCAGACACATCATGTTCTGCTGCAAGTTGCCTAATCGAGGTTTGTGATGTTTCACAAACGAATTTTGGAATAAATAACCTTATAACATGTTGTATTATGTTTCAAAATTATCTACCAAAGGACACTAACTTCAACATAGATTACCATATAACAAAATCAAGATGGCTGTTTCAGACAAACACCAGTCTCTTAAAACAAATGAAACACATATCACAACGTGGATATTTATCTATGATTTAATCCTATCAAATCTCAAATCCAAATGTCAAACCGTTTCTACATAATCCCATTTGGTGCAATACTTTATACGTACCCTGTATGGTAATTGTCAACATTAATGGAATGCTACTATAAGCTCTAAACTATTCTTAGTGGTTTCGACGATATTTCTACATAGAGATGGTTTAAACCCTTTTTACATACATATGTATACCACAACGGCTACAAGGATAGTATCTCGCCAAGGTAACTCCAAATTGACAATAATAATTATTTTAATAAATACCGAGTGTATTTGAAATAAAAGTAAAGAATATTAAGAATGTTAAGATACAATTATGTAGAATATAAATCCAAAAAATTTTTGTTCAATTACGATGAGAATGCCAAAATTAAAATCTCCCTTATATGTAAATTGTAATATGCACCGCCTATTGAATCGAGAATGTTCATCTCGATCAATCTAACGCAAGAACAGCTGCCGATGTTATAAAAACTACAAGATAACGCTGATGTGCAGTTTTTTTAAATAGCTTTGAAGGAGGAGTTCAATAATGCACACGTTAAGTATCGTCTGTCGCTGCATCTGCCCTCCGCTACATACATACAAACATTCGTTCGAAAATATTCGACAGTGGCGCGACGAATAGTTTATAAATATCTTTGTCATTTTTTTTCTCGGGACTGGGAAGGAATTTGCGCAAAATATTTTGGATTTAAGTTTAATAAAATAATATCTTTCCATTTTTCATAGTCTGTCGTTTTATTTCAAAGACACCCTGTATGCATGTTGTTGCATGTAACTCAATCCAAAGATTTCTCTATTTCTTCAAATAGAATTTTTAGTACTTTTACAAGCTCCAATAAAAATTACGAACATTTAAGTTGAAAATTATTATAAGCATTGAGAAGAAGAGAGCATTATTAAGTATTGAGGTTAGAATTTATAACAACAACAATTCCTCCAATGCAAAATAATATTTCCACCGTTGTTGATCGTATGATGCTTAGTCAAATATATACAGTACAAATAAAAATAGAATTCACAAGATATATAATAAAAAACTTTACGGTTTGCCACTAATGTAAGTGGCTTCTTAAGGAGCAAACAGGGGATATGGGGGTACCAGAAGATCACGGTAACTCGACGTCTAACCCGCGTTAGAGGCGAAAACCTTCCGGCTGGTGAGGAACGTCAAAAGGTCAGGGCTTGTTCCAACAAGAATACGAAACTATCAGGAATAGTTGCTAACTATCTATCAGGATTATGCGCATTAGTAATTTTGCCGTTACAACAAACTAAATTACAATTTGCAAACTGAAATTTGGTATTCCAAGTCAAATCATAATTGATTGGAAACTGTTTGCTGCTAGTCAGAAAAATTTGTGAATTCTTTACCGATTTTCAGAGTCCTACTTTACTCATGGGTAGCTTATTTCTTTTACATTGGTAGTTTATAATTTCGAGCTTAGTAGTTAGTCATTCAAAACGACGCCTTTGAAAACTCAAATTTTCCTTCCAGCGCGAGCGTTCCAATAAGGGCAAATTGCAAACAGTTGGAAATTAATTTCTGACTGCGTATGCCGCTAAAATAAATCTACAAACTGTCACGAACTGTATGTTGGAACAAACCTAATGTCGATAGTTGGTGATTCTCATATGGTCATGTATGTATGTTAGGTGCGTCAGGGCCGGATTCAACTAAATAGAAGTTATTTTCTCATTACTCCGTCTATGTACACCCACAAAATTTTGTATTCAAGATTGACTCGTAAGTATCTTTCACCCCTTTTTGCGCTATTGAAAACTAACCCTGCATACCCCCAGCATATGTATGTACAATATAGACCTATTCTTACGTGGAAATTATACGTTATTTTCTGCATATGACGAATGACTCCCACATACTGGCATGTTGTTACGTCAAGTCAGGCTATTATTTCACCCGTACGTTGAGACCCATTAATAAAACTAATTAAATTGAATATATTTGAGCAGATATGTATGTATAGTAGCATCGGCCGTAGCCGACTAACATACATACTATATTTTTACTTTCAACAAGATGTTATCACTGTAACTTCATTCAAAAGCAGCGGCGTCCATCTTTTGATAATATTTAATAAACTAATTCTTTAATGTATGGTGGTTTTACGGAAATTGTATAATGAGACCGCAAATGTAGAAAATTATTTTTTATTCACACAGAGATGCTTTAAAGTTTTAAAAGTTTACACGTCCTTTACATGAGAATAAGAACATTGAGAGTGGAATTATAATTATGAAATCTTACCTTAATTAAACGACTTTGTAGAATGGAAAAAATTAAATATATTAGAATTCGCAGCAAGCTTAACGTTAATACTACTGCTTTATTCCAACATAATTTTTTATTTTTATGGTTTAATGTAAAATAACTTAAAACACGTAATTAACAAACCATGTAAAACTTAAAATTTTATATTTTACCGAGACCACATACATATAAATCTCGTTATTCACAAAAAAATACACACGTATATTTTACATTTGCATTAAAGTCATATTCAAATGTAACTGCTGACGCACAAATTTTAAAAAAGACCAAACAATATTTAATAATGAAAAGTTAATTACATGAATTGTTAAGTTATTTTAGATTAATCCGTAAAAATAAAATATTACCTATGTTCGAATAAAGCACATATGAATATATTTCATTTTTTCCTTTTCATTTCGGTTGTTGTAGCGTAGAAAAATTTTCACTTGACGTTATGCTGATCGTGTTGCCAGCTTTTTCAGAAAGAATCGTTCGCTATTCGCCAGATATTTTTTTTTGCAGTTTGTACCCATCTTCCCGGTTAAACTTACTTCGGTTTTTTATAATCAATTTCTGATAGTGCAGTTAAGGCTATTATGACCTTTTTGTAATTAATACGATGATTCCTATTGTTGATTTTGCACTGGATGTAACTTTTCAAGTTCGTAAAAACGATTGCTATAATAATAATAATATGGTTTTATTGTCCAACAGCAACCAATTACAGAACAAAATTACAAAGTTATACATTAAATACATACATACACATAAAAATGAATAGTTACACTAACTGATTAATTGAATCAACAAAAATATCATTATAATAGAAATTAGCTGCTCGAGACATCGTTGCCAGTGGTGATGACTGTAGCAGGTTTGTTCTTGAAAATGGGATAGAAAAACTGCAGGAATAACGGGAACATAATCTAGAAACTAAGAAATCTAGGGAAGACAGGAGAAAAGGACAATCTGTAATATTATTAACCAGTATCCATATAAACCGAGCTCCATGTCTTTCTCGACGATAACTTAACGCATCCATATCATGTTCGGTCAACAGCGTCGCATAATCAACGCCGCGCGGAGGATAAACGCCATCATTTCTAAATGATAAAAATTTTAAAAAACGTCGTTGAATCTTTTCCACCGCAAGCTGGAGATAAAGATTGTGCGGTGACCAAACTTGAGATGCGTATTCCAATTTGCTTAGGACCAGACTATAAAAAAGGCTCTTAAAAACACGAGCATCATTAAAATATTTACAAGAACGTAGAACAAAACCTAGGCTACGAAAAGCAGATAACGACACACTTAGAATATGATGAGAAAAAGAACAACGACTATCAAAAATCACTCCAAGGTCTTTCACTATTTCACTTCTGCAAATATGTATCGTGTATTGAATACACCGATATAATTGGATTTATTTTTCTACTGTATGAAACATAGCAACATTTATTTATATTTAACTTTAAGCTAAATTTAGAACACCAAGTACTTATAATAATTAAATTGTGTTGTAAGTCTAGTACGTCATGCAACGAACGGATACTAGTGTAAATTTTTAAATCATCTGCGTAAGCGAAAACAGAGCAACAATGAGGCCAGAAGGTCATTGATGTACAACACAAAAAGCAATGGCCCAAGGTTGGAACCTTGGGGTACACCAGAAGTGGGAATAAAAATATGAGATGAAAAACCATTATAAAATATGTAATTACACCTGTTATTAAGATAAGACCAAAGAAGTTTCAGCAGTGGAGGACTGAATCCAAATGCGGATATTTTATATAAAAGTATACTGTGATCAATACTGTCGAAAGCGCTACAGTGTAGATATCATCTACTTGACCCTGATGATCCAAATCCTGGCAAATGTATTGTGTAAGGATCACAAGATTCGTTACCGTTGATCGACCCTTAACAAAACCATGCTGATACGGTGATATAGATGGCCTAACATTGTTATATATACATGAGTATGTATATTACGTTTTCGTATAATTTAGCGAAATTAGAAAGGATAGAAATAGGTCGATAATTTTCAAGACAATTTTTGTTACCTTTTTCGAATACAGAAACTACTCTACCACGTCGCCATAAAGAAGGAAATACATTCGTCTTAATCGAGAGATTAATTATGAGCATAAGAGGTCTTGCTAAGGCACATCTTGCATCGCGAACTATGAAAGATGGAATCAAATCGTCATCCGATGTATTACAATTTGGGAAATTAGACATTAACTGGATCAATTCATCTTCAGTAACAGAAGACAAGGAAAAGGGAACACAATGATTATGACTGAAATTTTGAGGGAATGCTGAGCTAACATTGTAAATAGAAGCGAAACTGTTTGCGAAAGCGTTAACAATACTGCATGGATTATCTAAAACTATATCATTTTGAGTCAAAGTGTTCGGTATTCTTGTAGTACCTTTCCTATTGTGTAAGTATTGAAATATCATTTTAGGGTTATGTTGTAATGAGATTTCAACTGACCTCAGATATACTTCGTATGCCTCGGAAATTTTAGACCTACACAAAGAGTGTGTTCTTCTAAATTCATTTAAGAAATAGGTGCTATTTGTTGATTTTCATTTACGTCTGTAATACAACTTTAGTTTCAAAATGTTAACAATATCAGTCGTAAACCATGTTGGATATGTTGAGCGCTTGCCAGTTGCAGAATATTTCGGAACACAGGTATCGAAAATAGCTCGACGAACGTCGTAAAATTTTTCCAATGCATCATCTACATTATCAGAATATTCGATTACAGACCAATCTACGCCAGCAAGATTCTGACATAATAGATCAAGATCAGTATGATGAAAGTTGTATCGCAGATTTGTATTGCTAGGAAAGGCAGAAGTACGAGTTGGTAATAAAAAGTTTATAGATAGTGACAGAGGAGGATGATATGGATCAACTGGAACCATTGGAAAATCGTCGGTTTCAACAAAAATTTCAGAATTAGTGTTAGAGATAATCAAATCCAATAACCTGTTGTCACAGTTTATAACAGAATTGTATTGCTTAAGATCCAAGGAGCTACAGAAACAACAAAATGTGCAACATTTAGGACAAGATTGAGGACTGCTCACGTACAAAGGAAGATTAAAGTCTCAGACAGTAGGCTTATCAAGTAGTAAAATTTCAAGCGATTCATGAAACAAATCAAACTCATGCTGATTCATAAATGGTGGTATATATATTGCGGCAATAAAAGAAGAATTTAAAGAACATTTACACACGATTACATCAATTGCAGGGCAAGTGTAGTAATAAAAGTGGTATCAATCACTTCATAACTAATAACATCGGTGAGAGTAACCAAAACTCCACCTCCAGTAGAACGATTGATCGAAGAACACTTTCTGTCACACCTGACACTGTTATAATTTGCAGGTAATAATTCAGAACAGGTTATAGCATCATCAAACCATGATTCTGTGATAACCAGAATATCATAAGAGGATTCACAAGCAGATAGAAAGAATGGGGGTGTCTTAGTGCGAAGTCCTCTAACATTTTGATAATACACGGAGATATTACATTGAGAGCTGTTGGAGTGGTTCAGTTTAAAGAAGAAATAACACTAGGCACACCCTTGGTATATTTTATTTTTAAGTTTGATTCTCCGGCCTTTATACGATTCTGAAGCTCCAATTTGGCCAGTTTGTGTATTTCCATTTGCATTGGGGTCTTGTCACGAAATATTGATAAAGATGAAAATTTTGGATTGCATTTGAGTTTGTTTGTATTGCGTATAATATCTGAAACAGAAGACTCGCTAGAAAAAACAACCTTAATTGGACGAGCGTTTGATGTTTTGCTTGAATCATACTTTCCCAATCGGAGGACTTTGGAAACAGTAGCGGAAATCTGAATTGTTGCACATATATCATTCACAAGATTGGTATCCAGATCAATCTGCTCCTTGATGTTCTCGCACTTTGCCTCCTTACAACGGAAGATCATGATATTCGTCTTCCGGCGCTCACGGTCAGCTATCTTCTGAATATGCTATGTTCATTAGGCACTTGATATTTGTTTGGCGAAATAACTGTCCTAACTTCTGCATGGGTAGCGAGACCTCAAGCGAAAACTCTTCTATGCCACAGCATTTGTGATAATCTACTATTAGTTTCAGATTACTGCTTCTTCGGCTTAGACTAGAAGTGCATATGAACTACCTTATTTCAAATGGATCACTTAATTTTTATTTATTTGTATTGCCGTAACAATACAAATCATTAGAGGAAACCTTGCCTATAAAATGAGCATCTTTTAAATTATTTGAATTGTTCTTAACGAAGACAAACAAGTATGTATGTATACATATACATTTCCATACCAGAATTAATGTGCCTACAAATTTAAAATTTTAAGTTATTATTTATAAATATGTTGTAAGAGGTGCAACATTATAAACTTTCCCAAGAAAAGAAGTGTTCAAGAATTGCACAGCAAACTTTGAGAAAGGCGAGGTATTTTGCTCCTTATTTTGCGGGAGATTAAAATTGGAAGCAATACGTTAAATGACGTTATCACTAGAAGAGTAAGTATCTTTATTTAGCATAGCTAACTTAGACATGTATATGCTGTATACATAAATAACAATACTTATACATATCTATGTATCTTCTATAGGTACTACTTTTAACAAAATCATATAATAATCTAAACATTATAATTAGAACAGGAATTTAGTTCTGGATCTAAATTATTAAATAATACTAACTCTTTCGCATATAAATTATTTAGACATTTGTAATTGTGTGTTACATTTTTCAATATATATAAAAGTCGTTATAGCTTGTATGTAGACCTTGTTGGGTAACTGTGCGCATCTCCAATATATTTTATTTTGTTCGTGAGATATGTAAGTAGGAACCATTTGTTTTACTTTATAAACAAAATCTAATGTTTTATAAATGTGTTGTTTAAACTTTTAAAAAAATTCTTCTCTTATGTTTCTAACATAAGTATGTACTATCGGAATGTATCTATTACATTTTAATATAATCCTCATAGCTCTATTCTGTAACTCTTGTAGTTTTTGGGCAACATTTTGAGGTAAACTATATAGCACAGCAGCACAGAAATTGACATATGGCAGTACTATAGACTTATACAATAACGATTTTGTAAATACACTAACATAATTACTTATCCTAGCCAGAAAGTTAATTTTTCTTGAAATCTTCCCCATAACATAGCTAAAGTTATCCTTAAAACTTAAATTTTCATTGACAATTACACCTAAATACTTAATTTTACCAACTTGTTCTAAAATAACATTATTTATTTGGATCCGAACATTGCAATCAATCTTATTTAATTAGATCTGTTGCCAACAGCAATATGCTTAGATTTACACGTATTTAATGAACCGCACAACCATGCATATAAACGATTGAGCTCACTATTAATTTTGTTAGCTAAGGCCTGCAAATTATTACCCGAAACGTACGAGATGTACGTTTCGGGTAATAATTTGAAATTTCTATTTTTGCTGATCACATGATGATGTGATCAGCAAGAATAGAAATTTCAGACTCTGACATATTTGCCTATATCATTTATGTAAAAATTAAACATTAACGGCCCCAGTACTGTCCGTTGTGGAACCCCATAGTCACAACTCAATATTCCAGATATACATTTTCCATATTTAACATGTTGTCCTATATTCTGTAAATATAATTTAAACCATTGCAGAACTGACCCAGAAAAACCTAGCAAATTTTCTTAACAACAATGACCTGTTAACAGTTTCAAAAGCTTTTCGTAAATCTAAAAATACAGTTATAACTATGTCATGTATATACCTATAATACCCTAAGCCATTTGTTGCATATATAATTACAGTCTCACAAGAGTGCTGTGCTCTGAAACCCGACTGATATTCAACAATAACATTGTTCCTGTCACAGTCCTCAATTGTTTTTATTTATGTGAATATATATCATAATTAATACATTTTAGTCCTATATTTGTTAGAGATGCGTACTTTTTTTAATATTTTGTGTTTATTGCTTGATTCAATTGAAAACCACAAATGTCTGAATTTATTTATCCCCACTCTTAGGTTATGTTCCAATCATCATGTGAAACACTTCTGTGATTGGATATATTCTATTCCTTATTGTTAATTAAAACTTCAGATCGGTATGTAAAATCAAGCACGAAGTACATACATACACATATACACACGTATGATAACATAATCAAATTTTAAACCTATGTATGTAAGCTCTGAAAACGCAGTATACCTCAGCTATACCAACGCAATTAGATTCTGCGAAAAAACATACCTACTATAGATTCTATGTAAAACAAAATATCTAACGTTAGGATACAACAGTTAATATTAGATACACATGAATTATTCAGTTCTAGCTCTATATTCCAGTTTAATATTAGGTGTTGCGTATGCCCTGTTTACAACGCCATTATATCATTCCAACTTATAGTAACGTATCATCCATAGCCAGAGGTATGTTTAATTTCACGGACTAAGGTAGTAGTCCGGCTTTACAACGTTAATAGATGCACGGACAATTGTTCTAAACTATAAAGCCCTTATCGTGAACTAAAAGCATAACCGTATACAGCGAAAAGGTATACATACCCTGGCAGCTGCACACTTGTACTCCAGTTAATATTTAACTTGAAACAAAAGGAACCGGAATAGCATACGTCACATGTGTGAAACTGTTTTGTGAATCACCTAGAGTACTAGACTTATCGGTCCCATGGTATCAGGATGTTCGTGCTTTGATAGCACTCCCGGCCGCGTATTAGAACGCTGGAAGCGCTCTTTCTTTATCTATCTGATGTAATCCTGTGGAGGCATTGCACCACAGGGACTGACGAATTAGTGCCGTAGTTAACGGTGTGCAGGTAAACTGAAACCGACAGGAGAAGATTAATCCGGAATCGTCTATAGTATGTTTACTATCCGTCTCAGAATTTTGATTTAGTGAGTATCTTCAATACAATACCAAAACGTAAATATTTTGTACGAAAATTAGTTGACAATTTCAATTATCAGACAAATCAAACAATTCATTAAGTCTAAGTTTACCATTAACATTAGGTATACAAATTCGATTGTTCCCTTTTTGGATGTAGATTTGGTAACAGTCAGAACAGAATCCTCTATCGACTGTTACAGTAATCTGACAAAATTTGAATTTGAATTCTTATTAGAGGCAATATTTCGATCAATTTGGCGGCGTGTTAAATGATAGGCGACTATAACGTAGCATTGGCATCGTTTCGATGACGGCGGTATTAGATGGTGGTGAAGTACATTACAACGCATGATACGCTCTCAATCGCGCACTTAATGCTACTTAATCACTCGCATCCCATACTTGCGTTTATAATAAAACAAAATGAAGTACGCCATATTATTACGGTATAACCTCAAGTTGGGGTGTAGAGCTAGTTCGCCTCCCCGTGGTGCACCCTGGATAGCGCATTGTCGTGAACTAAATGAACTAGCACATAATGACGACTAGACTCTCTTAAGTATCTCCTGGTCAATACACGTACAAAGTGGCGAATCAAGACATCCACCAAGGACCATTTATGCACCAGACGACTTTAAGGTCAATATTTGAAAGATTAATATCGAAAGCATAAGCCGAGCTAAATATGTGAACTTGTGCACTTTTATAATGTGTATCGCCATACGACAAATATATAAACAAACCTCAAGTTCGACTGTTACCCGACATGATTATGCAGCATTCTGACTAAAGCCATGCGTTACTTCATCCATCAACATTCCACTACATGGATTTGAGTTGATCTGTACACTGGGTTCGGATCAGGTTTTTGCATCATTCTCTACCACCGCAGCCTATCGCTTATTGTATTATTCCGTGCCTAGTGAGTTTCTTTACACAAACAGGTTTGTCCCCTTTACAAGATTTAATAGCCTGTATGGTAAATTCCTTTCCGGTAGACCTGTTAGTTGGTTAGTTCGTTCCAAAAGTAACTGTCTCCGTTGTACCAATACAGCGCATTCAAATACAATGTGGTAGGCTGTTTCCTCCTCCACATTGCATAATCTGCAGATAGGTTTTTCTTTAAAGATTCCAGTTCTATACAGATATTCTCTTAGACAGCCGTGTCCTGTTAGCAGACTCGTCAGTGTTCTAAGCTGTACTCAGTTAAGAGCCAGCATATCCGCTGCTAATTGCTGGGATGGCTGTCGCATCATCCGTCTGCTGTGTAACTGCCTTTCTACGCTGTTCCAGTGTACCTGGTGTGCTTTTGTCATCCACTCAGTTACTGCAACACGTATTGCAGTCCTTGTTATTGCCAGACCCGGTTCTGGTGCAGTAAGTTGAGTTGCAGAGCCTCTCCTTGCGAGCTTGTTTGCTACTTCATTGCCTGTTATGCCCTTATGCCCCGGCACCCACACCAAAGAAACTTTGTTGTGTTTTGGCAGTTTTTAGGTTTTTCAGGCAATCCCAAGCTAGCTTTGAGATTATCTGGTAGGCTGCTAGTGTTTTTAGGGCCGCTTGAGTAACCGATAGGATGTGAATCAGCATGAACCTTTGCTTGTTTTTCCAATGCCCACCACTTAATAACGAAACAGTACAATTCAGTCAAAAAAGTAAATTTTTAGGATTGGTCCTTGACTCGAAGTTAACATGGAATCAACATCTTCAGCAGATGATAGACAAGTGCAAACGAGCACTAGTGACCACCCGAAAGACAACTGGGAAAACGTCGGGATTAAAACCACGTATGATGCACTGGCTGTACATTGCAGTAGTAAGACCTATGCTAACCTAGGGCTGCCTGATTTGGTGGACTTAAGTTACACAGAAACAAGCGACTAAAACTCGCAAAGGTTCAGAGGTTAGCTTGCCTGTGTATTACTGGTGCCGCAAAAAGCACGCTAACATCTGCTATGGAGACCATACTAAACCTGCCCCCTTGCATATTTACATAAGGGCGGAGGCAAGAATAGGGGCACATAAACTGAAATGCGGTGGAAACTAGAGAACCCAGAATTTTTCGTGGCCTGCCAGAATAACCGCTGAGATTACAAACTCTATCTTCGAAATGGGCTGTGATACAATGATTTCTAAACTTGCCTTTGATAAACTGTTCAAGGTTGTCCTAGATTAGAATGAGTGGAAAGAAAAACAGAAACCTGGAATCCGAACTCAGATCTGGTACGCAGACGGGTCAAAAAGAATGACAGGTGCTGGGGCAGGGATATATGAGGAAACCCTGAATCATAAAGAATATATGATATTAGGGCAATATACCGCCGTACACCAAACGGAAATACTAGCAATAGAGATATGTATGTGCCCGAAGATTTCTTTTGCATATTAGTTTTTCTCCATGACGTATGATTTTATTGAACATAAACTAATATGGTGTTCCCAGTACGAGATTAATTTAGCGAGGTCATCTACGGGAGGCATATACTAAATTAGTGTTTAAAATAGTACGAGAGAGAGGAAGAGACGGACTTAACTTAGTAGTTTTGCAATTACTGCACGGAGAAAAATTTATAGTATTTATAAGTATAAATATACTGCATTTTAGTATAATTTATTGCTATATATAGGACAGCAACATAGCATACTAAATTTTACAATAAATTTATTCCTGGAAATTAAGTACCTATTATACTTCAATTTACTATATTTTATAGTAACGTTAAGTAAATTTCTTGTACTACAACTAGCAATAATTTTATACAAAATCAAACGAAATATGTAGGTGGGTAGTACGAGGTGTTTATCGATGTTTTACCGCCAATATCAACCTTTTCACAAATACAAAGACCGCGTCATACTCCATCTCATTCTTTTTACGTACGAGCGCCTTAAAGCTTCTCTCTCTCATTTCATTAGTGTTCCAATGTGCATAAATTGAAACTGCCTTTATTTAAAAACCAATATAAATACTTTTAAAAACCAATGAACTAGTTTTGCTAGATGTTGTAAATTATTTTTATTTAAAAATTTCATCAAATGTAGCAAACCTTTTGTTTTAATCTTAAAACATTTTGTTTTAAGATTTTAGGAACAAAATTGTTGTTGGCCATTAAACACAGTGTTCGTAATTTTAATACAATTTATACTATTCATAAGTATAAATTTCTAAATAAAATGTTTTGCTGTAACATTTTTCTCAGTGTGGGCGGCTTTATAATTTTGTGTACAAATCTAATAAAAAATGAATTTAGCCACTACACATCGAACGTATCACTACTAAGAATCTTCTATGTATAAAATCATTAGGCATTGCTAAATATTTGTTCTAATATATACATATGCACATTAGAATACATACAGCATATATCCGTTTGTAATTTAACTTTTGGTTGTTTTCTTCGCAAACATTATTGATTCTTTACGGTCTCCTTTTATCGTTGCAACAAAAGGAACGTGTGCTTCAGTTTACATTATTTTGATTTTAATCTTGTAGCCCAAATAAATAGAAGGAGCTTTCAGCATTGCCGCAAGAGAGTTGAAATAATTGAATTCGTACTTTCGATACACTTACCAAATTCTCTTACATGTTTACATACCATAAAATACATACACATATATATGTATATGTACATATATGTTCTGTAAATTAACATCCTATACAAATCCTATGCAAATCCTACTAATGTATAATATCAATAGGATTTTAAGACCACATGCCCTCAGATTTGATTTTCATAACTTAAAGCGAAATATGTATAAATGAACGTTAATGACGAATAGGACAGTTTCTATGAATATGTAGCCACATATTACACAGCCACACTATAATATCACCTACAATAAACACTATGCTAAGTATACATATATAGAAAAAGATATAGATATCTAATCTTCTACTTATTGTTCGTAAATATTATGTGTCCATAATCATCATCAGTTATTCAAGTACTGATGACTATTGGTTGTCAAAAATAACCAGACACAATTTATGTTACCTATCAACCTAACTTATTTCGTACTCTGGAACAGTCGCAGACAAATCATTACCAATTATAAACATCAGAATTCCAAAAACACAGCGAACATTTTTCCTTGTAAACCACGTTAAGTTAGTGAGAGACACGTACATCACCTAAACCTGGCTAAGAGACATTTTTCTCCCGATCACGTATCTATCTGGCTTTAAATGGCCGGATTCACATAAATCTCGTGTCGCCGTGTAATTTACTGTCGCTACTTGGTAAAAAGCTATTAATGGTGTATTCGTTCACCTAACATTTTGCTCAATAAACTGGAAGTGATTCTTCCGTTAAGATTCATAATTTTTCGCCTAACTTTTCCTTTTATTTATACGTACTTTTTTGTTCTTTTTTACGACAAACTTAGTAGATTTTGTTAGCAGTTTCATGCAATATCCTTTTTACTTCTGCCGACTTACATCCTGTTTTGCTTCTCTATTCCTTGATTTATTGCGCGTTAAATCTTACAAGACCCTACTTTTCTCCATGCTAGGACTTTGAACTTTGCGTTGAAAAGTCGTCGCTGTCTCGAACGACTCTAATGGAATTAAGTAAATATTGGGCAATGTATTACCCCAACTAAACTCTTTACTTTAAAGCGTCTTAAATTTAACAAGGTAGAAATCTCTGCTCAAGCGAGGTTTCGGCTACAACAATTTAGAGAGTTTTCAAACTACAAAAATATAATAAATATAAAGATTTTTAGATCTTATAGACACAGTATTAGATAGTTACAACTCTTCCTTAGGCAATTGGACGACTAGCAAAAAAAATGTTACGCTATTACAAATAAAAGTTGTGAACTAAATTTCTCGTTACGAAGTAAAATTTCTGAGCAAAATACTACTACTTACTGAATAGAATATACATATGCAAACCTATTCTGCTTTCTAATAAATGTGAAATATCATTGTTTGCCGTGCTTTCTACAAAATTCCACAAAAAAGAAACAACAAAAGCAATTTATCATTTTATATCGTTCGTCCTATATCAGCGTTTGGAAGAAATAAGTTCAGGCTATTCTCTATAGAACATCATCAATTTCTATTCAAACCTTACTTTGATAAAACATCTGCATATCAAACTGCAAATTGACGAAATAAATAACATGCTGTAATTTGTATACAGATGAGATGGAAAAGTTTTGAGATGTCTAGGGCTACGCTCGCTTTAAATTCAAAACACGGATAATATTAAGTTGTAACTTTATATGCAGAACTCTCCTAACTAAACTATAATCAAAGTTTAAACAGAGCTGATACTGTTAAGGAGCCCTTCTCCAGTAGGGCAACTTGATTAGTATCCATTTATAGAGTAATCATAATCGATTTCTAATTTTCACTAACCTAACAGGCGATGCCTCCGCCGAATTTACAGTGGATAAGTTAGCAATATAATGGAGGACATTAAATCATATCCGTACATTATGAAAAAAATACGAAAAATAGTTATTATGTCAGAGAAGAAAATTATATAAATAATGCATTGACAGAAATTATTATATATTGAAACACTAGTTAAAATTGACTAGTATTAGCCTTATTAACTCCCATTAAGATGGTTTAGGGGATAGGCAAATCGATTCTGTGGTTCTAAACAGACAAGTTGTTTCAACTAATGATACACGTTATCGTTGCTAGATTATCGCAAAACCTTTAGAATATATTCGAATGCAGATAAAAGCACATTCGCAATAAATTCAAGCAATGATGTTAGAGTTTATTGTTATAGCAACCACAACAGCGAAGATTAGTTTTGTAATTTGTGTGATTTTTTGTAATTTTTCATGGCATTATTTCAAATAAGTTTCTTTTTATCCCCCAAAAAAGTGAAGCACTTCCGAATAAATGGGACGCCGTTAGTTGGTCGCCGTCTTAATTGTGCTTTTCGCAGCTAGTCTGTAATAAAGTATAAAGACGAACACGGTAACAGAGAACGAAAAGTAAAGAGATTAGGTAGTTTACTTTAGCATTAGACTTCACGTTAAAACCTTCAAGTTTAAAACTGTACATAAGTCCTTATCATAACACCCAGCTAGCTCTACAGGACGATAATGTTTATGGAAGAATGAAAGTCGAACGAAAGCAACGCATTTACCGTTGTCAGCTAAAGTGATGGTACTGACGTCACGGGCATCGTCAAGGCATAAGCGACCATTCGCCGAAATGAAAGGGACGCGATACGGTAGTTGGAATTATCACCCGTGGGCATATTGATGATTTATAACTACAAGAAGGTTTCGCAGCATCCCACATAAATTAGAGCTGGAACTCTCGCCGGACTTGTGGTCCTCTACTTCAACGTCAGCTAATTACCTGTCTATTAAGATTACACCGTAAACCTGATAACGAGATTATTTCATGAAAACTTATAAAAATACTAGATTTGAAGGTGACGAGTTGTTACCAGCACAGCAGTCTTTGAAACATTTGATGGTTATACTAAAGTTACTATAAAAATTCTTTTTTCAAGGAAAGCTTAATAAACATAATAAACATAATTTTGAAGATTTACATTGTCAATTTACCACATACTATATTCTTTATTCAATAACTTGAAATTGCTAATAAAGTTTTTATAATAATTTGAAGCTCTGTTTATGGAAATTTGGTTTCTCTTGTGTTATTTTTTTAGTCAACTATGTAATTCAAAACACACGTGATTTCACATGCGATTTATGTATAACAAAACAAGTTACAAGTTTACACACAACATACAGAAGAGAGGGGAGTTACGTAAAATGTATTGGGAAAACTGGATGAAGCTCTTGGAGATACAGCAAAGAAGAAAAGAGGTCTTAAGTGCTGCATGGGCTTCCGTATAAAATATGCACTATGAACATCTCTGCGCGAAACTCCGCTGTATGCGCTGAAGGTGTGCTGGTGTGAAACGTAATGAAGTAACCACATAATAGACGCATATTCTAATCCAGATACAACAAAGCAAAGTACAGTGTTTCATTGTATCATTAAATCATCATGCTTCCCCCGAAAAAGGAGCAGTGACTTCGAAACTAGGAGCATGTTGCAGGAAGCGAAGTTTAACCTCAAAAGTAAGCTGGTGATAATTGCTTGTTTTCGATGAAGTAAGTGGCAGGATTTGAGGTTAATTTGGATAAAATTCGCATGCTTACGCATTTGCATGTTAATAAGATATAATCCATTTTCAGAGTTCGTTCGGTTGAAGCAGTTGAACGTGCGCATCAGATGAAATCTTCATATAAATCTTCAGATGGTCAGTATACGTTAGAGCTAGACGAGCGAGCGATTCCGGTAAGTTGCATAAATTGTATAAAATGAAAAAGGGGCCAAACAGGATCCTTGCGATGCACCACATCGAGACACAAATTTGTAAGAGCAAATGCCATTGCAGCAGATGTAATTAGTGCGGTTGGATAAATATGAATGAAGAAATTGAAGAAACGGTGAGCAAAGACCAAACCAATTTAATTTGTGCAGTAGTATGCTATGAGTAATTAGGAATCACTAGAGAAATCGGTGTAAACTACATCGACTTCTGCACAATTATTGTTCAAATGATTGGAATGAAAACTATGTTGGACCTCAAACAGACGTTGCTAAACACATCTGTAGACGATGGAGTTAAAGATCTTGCTAAAGTTTGATAAAATTGCATAGGACAATAAATTTTAAGGACGGCAATATCAACCTTCTTATGAACCGGATTAATCCTAGTCTTCTCATAATTATGTCTTCACAATTGCCTCCCCACAGAGAGAAGACACTGCTTCAGACAGAAATTTAGTGGATTAATTTATATAATGAGGGTTTCTGGGTGTTGACCGTGTCATGGTTAGTAAAATATATACAGTACAAAATAAAAATAAAATGCACAAGATATACAATAAACTCGACGTTTCGTCACTAATGTAAGCAGTTTCTTCAGGAGCAAAGATGTTAACTGGATGGGTACCAGAAGGTCCATTCATTTGTTTTGTAAGAAATCGTAAAATTATATTAAAAAATGTAATACAATATGCACTAGCAAATAACAGCTCTTTCAATTAGTCAAACTGACCCTTATCGTATTTAATATATTTATAATATTATCGTATTAATGCTTTATAGAAAACATTCTACTAAAATTTATGCACATTTGTGTAACTCCTTTACTAAAGACATTATTTATAGGTGATAGTATAAAATAACGAACTTTTAGGTCCATCTGTAGGGTAGTTTATCTACTAAAGTCGATCGCTACGATTTCAACACGTAGTATCTACCAAATTAAAGTAAATTTGCGCACAAAACTACAACCTGCACAATCCCATATGCTCTAGAATTTATACCTCTTTCAATGTAGAAAAAATTACGCCGATATTTTGTCCTGTTAGCGCAATAAATATTGCTAAGTCGGCGAATTTAACATTTGGACAGGAACACACATAAATCGTTAAAGATAAGCCATTTATACACGACAGCTACTCAGTGAGGCAAACATACAACGGACTTGTCTTTCTTCTCTATTAAATACATAGCGAAGGTGATATTCGAGAGTAACAGTACACAATCAGTCACGAAAGTTATATATCTACTCAATGTTAGAGAACTGCAAATTTAAAAATTGTACAATGGTGCGGTATTTTTTTGTATTTTAAAGCAGTTGAAAAGTACTAATTACATCATGAATGCATTTATTTCTTACAGCTAGCAACATTACAGTAAATATTATAAAATTGAATGTCACGAAAATTTTCGTACACCGCATTTAGTGCAGTATACAGTTATTGGAAATGAAAACGTTAGGAGTTCAGTAAATCTTCTTTATACTGTCTCGTAGTTGTGAGGAAAAACGCATTTAATGAATTCGAAAAAAATGAGTCGTACAAAAACGCACATGACGATTGATATACGCGAACTGAACTAATGAACACCTCAAAAAAAAGGAATCGTTAGTGAAAATAGCTAAATTAATTGATAGACCGCGATCTACAGTAAAGAGTGTAATAGAAAAATATCAAAATTACTGGAACCATTGAGACTACACCACGAAGTCGGCGCCCAAAGATTTTTACCAAGCGCGACGAGATAAATGTAATACATGCAGAGACGATAAATCCTCGAATAAGTGCTCCACAAATAAGTGCTCGGATAGAGGTAGACACTGGGAAAAAGGTATATCCAGAAAATATAAGAAGAATTTTACAAAAATCTGGATATAACAGAAGAGTACCACGTAAAAAACATTTTATTAGCGATGTAAGCCGCAAGCGAAGTTTGGAGTTCGTTAAATCGGGTGAAAACAAAAACCTGGACTTTTGGAAAAATGTATTATTTACAGATGAAAGCAAATTCAATATATGTGTAAAATTTAGTACCAACAGTAAAACACGGAGGTGAATCCGTAATCGTCTGGGCATGCATGGCGTCCGCTGAAGTGGGTACTTTAGTATTTATCAATGAAACAATAGATCGTTGGATATACTCAAATATATTGAAGCAATATTGACGAATAGATGTACCAAATTATCATTGAGAGAGCAACGGATCTTCCAACAAGACCAATATCCCAAAGATACTGTTGACATTGTTAAAGGTGGTTATTATACAACTACCCTATTCCCGATCCCAGTAATCGAATTTAAATCCAAGTGAAGATGTTTGAGATTATCTCGAAGGAAAGATTAGGCTTCATCACATAACTAACAGAAAATCACAAAGCAGTATTACAAGAGTGTTGGCAAAAAATTCTTGCAAGTTTTAAAGAAAACTTGGTTTGCTCCAGTGTTAGACCATAAAAATAGCTAACGGAGGTCCAACAAAGTACATATTAGATAGCTTTAAATTAATTTTTGAATTAGTACTTGCTCTGGTTTGTGACATTTAGTTTTATAATATTTATTGTATTGTTCCCTAGATTTAAATAATTGGTATATGTATTTTTATGACCTTTATGTACTTATATATATATACTATACTGGTTTTTCCACTTCTAGATCAATTATAACACTTTTAATTCGATCAGGGATCACTTTATTCCAGAATCTTTACAATTTATTAGGTTTTCGTTACACAACTTCTAAACTTTGCGTTTAATTAGTGTAAATTAATAAAACAACTAGCCATGTCTATCAAGAAAAATATCTACAGACAAAGAAATTTAGTGATATATAGGATTATGTTTACAATATCATGGACAATTAAAGATATTTTTTAAATGTAAGTTTATAATCATAAAAATCCTATGTTACCTACTGTATTTTTTGTCAAGTTCTAACAATTCTGTTCAAGGACTAGGGTAAAACATGGCAAAGAAACCTAGTCTTAAATTGATAACATGATTAGGTGATTAAATTATTATAAATAATACTTACATAAGTTTCCAATATCTATTCTGAAATTGACCGCGTTATGTTCTTTTTTAATGTATATCATTTCATATATAATCTGTTTTTATAGTTGTGTATTTTATTTTTTTTAAACTTAACATTTTCAAAATCAAAGTTATATCGTAATTCTTTAGAATGCTTAGACAAAGAAAGAATTCATTACGAAAATGAATAAAAAAAATAAAAACAATAATAAGCTTAAAATATTAAAAAAAATCTACGCGACCCCTATTATGAAGGGTTCCAGGATTTGAAAGAAAAGAAACTACAACTTCCAAGTTTCGCTACTAATGTGAGTTGCATAAAAGGTAGCTAAGAAAAGAAGAAGGTGTTTACCTCTAGCATGGCTCACTCCTGAAAAAGGCGCTTACATTAGTGGCGAAATGTCACGATTGCAGTTTCTTTGCTTTTATTTATTTCTGTTTTCTTTGTTTTATTTTTTGTCTGTCACTATTATGAGACGGTATTATCCATAATTGTATAATCCTGAATATATGTGTATATCTCCATTCTCTACCAAATATGGATTAGTGAAGAATTTTGTCAAAGCTAAGAACAATATATTCAAAATTTAAAATAGATGTTTCGATAAAAATCATGAATGAAAGAATATTTGTAGAGCCACAAATATTACTCACTATTGCATACAACTTGAGAAACTATTAAATTGATCGCAAGAAGCAGCCTGACTTGAAAAATATTACTAACAGCTTTGCGAGAAATTGAAAAGCAAAATAATTGTGTACTACTGTCAATCCCATGACATTTATCTTTAAAAGAACACCTTCATTTCGGTTTCTTCTCGAAAAACGATCTGTTATTATTGGACCATCAAAAGGTTCCATTTGCGAAACATATCAAAAGTTCGGCATTTCTTACTTTCTAGTTATATAATAATAGTAAATAACAATTTAGTATTTAACTAGTCAAACATTTAAAATTAAAAGTATTCGTCTCTCATAAGTCCTACCTAGTGAAAACAGCGATATCGTATTTGAATTAAATAAAAAAATGTTTTGAAAATTACATATTTTTCTTTCCGATAAAAAGCGTATTTTCTAATTGTCAGTTATTCTCGACGATGTTGTAAAATTGAAAGACATAGTAGTTATGTATGTATGTATATTTAATATTTTATTAATACATTAGTAGTGTGTTTTCGTAAAACAAATATGACAAAATTCAAAAGAGTGAATGTTGTGCAACTTGATAATTCGCATCACTGCAAAATATATATCACATATGCAAAACGACTAACATTGGATGTTCACATTTTCCTAATTACGGAAACATACAAGGAAATACACACAAATCTAGGACCATGAAACCTGCGTATAATTCACGGTAATGTAATTGAAGCGTCAGCACAAACCACGTCCGAGATCCACCTATAGAATTAATTGGATTTCCTAAACACGAAAAGAACATTGCCCTCTGACCGGGTGCACGTGATCCCAAATTAACCAAAAAAAACTGATACAGTTACAGGTATTAGCAAAGAGCGAATACTGCTGCTAACAAGCTTATTTGTTAAATAAATCATTATAATTAACAACTTCTCTTTGCGTATCGACAAATTATGTCAGTGTGACAAATTGTTGCTTATTTAATATTATTCTTCTCTTATATAATATTTCTCATGAAAAATTCCAAATCTTTAGAATTAATGGGGTGGGTGTTCAATATATTATTGCTAAAATTACTACTACATATTTACTATTCCACGTGTTGTAGAGTACAGTAATTAAAACTAACTATAAGTGGTAGGAATTTATCCGTCAATAAAGGTATCTCACCGCCTTTATTTGCATATTTGAATGCTTGTTCAACTCAAAAAAATTAAAAAGACCCAATTACATTAGCAACATATAATACTACGAGACGTAGAACGTATAATACTCTCATACCAAAATGTATGAGAGTCTTAAATTGGAAATAGTTCATAAGTAATAGTATACTGATATTAATTGATAAAAATTTATAAAAAATACATTTCTTATTGAACAACAACGTCTTTGGATCGTTGTAGCTCTCTTTGCAATGCTTTGCAGCCACGTTTTGTTTTATACAAATACAATTTTTACATCATCTCAGATTGAGGCTGTTTGAACTTTTGAACCAATCTATTTACTCTCTTTTCTGGTGATATGGTAACTAAATTTTGTATTATTTTGATGTTAACGTAAAATGTTATATGCAGCTGGCACATCAATTATTAAGATCTCTATCAGGAGGTATGATTCCCAAAGCAAAAGAAATCTGTTTACAATATCCTAATAATTCATTATTTGAAGCCCTCCCGATCAAAAACCGTGGATGAGCATTTAATGGTACTATCATTTTGTAGAAGCATTAAACTATAGATAAACCAAAAAATAAAAACAGAATTTTGTACCTTTAATCCCATGCCGTACCTCGTCAACTATGCTTATGATATTAGCTGTTGAAGACAATCCCCATAGTGCCAGTCGGCAAGTAGCACTTGATATGGGTATAAGTCACACGTTTGTGCAAACAATTTGGCACTAAGAAAAATACCACCCGTACAATGTCTGCCTGGTACAAGAGTTAAATGAGGATGATTTCGGCCGAAGACTGCAATTTTGCGAAATTATGCAACCACTTAGTAATGAAGATGAGAACTTTGCCGCAAATATTTTATTTTCGGATGAAGCAACTTTTTACCTCAACGGTACTGCAAACAGGCGAAATTGTCGATATTGGTCTCAAGAAAATCCACATTGGATTCAAGAAGCTCATTGTCAATCGCCTCAGAAACTTAATGTATGGGCTGGTATATTAAACGATAGAATGATAGGACGTCCAGCTTTAGTGACTCTGTATTCCGACCACAATAATCCTGATATACCCAATCCAGAAATTTGGCTGCAACGAGATGGAGCTCTACGTCACAATGCAAGAGAAGTTCGGGAATATCTCGATTTGATGTTTCCAGGCAAATGGATTGGGGGACGGAGTCCCATTGAATGACCCGCCAGGTCACCTGATATGACCCTTTTGGACTATTTTTTGTTGGGTTATTTGAAGTTCACATTTTTTTAAATAGACCAATAAAAATTGATGATCTAATAAAGTGCCGCATTAGAACTGAATTATGAAATAGTTCACCAGATATGATACAAAATGTTCAATGTTTCTAGACTTGGACACTACTAACAATAAGTTGTCAACGGTGGTCACTTTCAGCATTTACTCTAATAAGTTGTTTCTATTCATTTGTTATATTCTCAACATATTGTTCTTATCTTATTATTATTTTTGTGATTATTTGCTTGTTCTTTCTTTTGTTTTATTTCATATTATGTGCTGATAATTAAACCATATTCAATAGTTTGCTTTTCTCTGATAAATAAAGAAAGAGTTATTCTTTTAGTGGGACACAATTTAAGATAATTTTCGCAATAGAAAGGCCGCCAATTTGAAACGGAGCCACAGAATCGCATAAAATTCTAGGAACATACTAATATATGTATTTTTATGAGCTTTTTGTACTTATCTTATTTTCCTGATATTTTTTCCACTTCTAGGTCAATTACAACACTCTAATTCGAATAAAGATCAAATTTATTACAAAACCTTTACAATATAACGTGGTTTTCGTTACAACTTCGTCAGTATTTAATTCGTGTCAAGTAATAAATAAATAACTAGCCATACGAATTAGAGTGTTGTAAATGACCTAGAAGTGGAAAAAGTATCAGGAAAATAAGATAGGAACATACTAAGATGCAAGAGCTTTCCAATGATGTATCTCATGCCATATAAGTATATTGTCATTTAAGAAAAATGTCGACGATGTCATATTTTTGACAGATGTCAACGAAAAAATAAAATAATTTTGTCAAAATGTGAGAAACTGAAAAACGAAATTGATGTATTCGAACGTTTGCCATAAGACCTGAAGGTTACCAAATTATAAGGGGTAGTCCATACTTTCTTTCCACACTGTATGCACGTACATAGGTACAATAGGTTGAATTACAGGTTAACAAATAAACAACTTTTATGTAATACATTTTTATTGTGTATAAATTTTATACTGTAATTATCTTTACCCAACATCAATTATCTCATTTACGACACGAGTGGTAGAGTAGATGCATTTTATCCGTACTACAGCAATTATAAATTAACATATGTACATACCGTGAAATTCAAATATCACGTACTCAACTGTGGTGTTTTGTGTATTGTTTAAGAAACATTGTGGTAGATAGACTATTGTAGAAGTATGTTGTTAATATTCATGTTTTCTCTCATTTGATTTGCATTGCGTTCTCTAGGCTCATTATTTACCCATTGTAATCACCTTTTATCTTATATAATAGATAACATATTTGTATAAGATTATGATTGTTTTCTCTGAAAACAAACAAAAAACAAAATAAAACAAAACTATTTCCATTCATAATTGACCAGATGTGAGTAACCAAGATAACTATATAAAAAATACAAAGTTCTTTCCCACATGGAAAGTATAGCTTTATTAGTATCTCGACATCTTTCGGCCAAAGGGCATCTTCAGGAGATTAAGTCAATTGTGGAATTATAGGCAATTTTGACAGCTTTTTTAATTCCTCCAATTACGGAAATAGTCATATATTTATTACAAGCGACCAGTTTATTGGACAAATCCATGCTACAGAACTAACTACATTCTTATAGCAAGAGCTAAGTTTTAATGAGACTATCCTCCTTATATTAATAAAAAAAACCTATAAGGAAATGTTATTAGGTGTGTTTTGGTTTCGCATTCTGAACGGTTCAGAACCAGTTCTAATAGTAGACCATTATAATAATAGACGATCTGTATGACTAATATCTAACATAACTTTTATTTGGTCGCACGTTTAGAACGACTTTGAACTAGGTCGGCTGTGGAACCAAAACAAGCCTATTGACACATCGATCTTTGCAGTTTCACTCAATGGGGAATAATCGCATTTTTTAAAATATTTTTTTTTAAAGAGATTAAGTAACATAATAATACGTGTATACATTCTTTTTCAAATAAAAGTTATTTTTACAACAACAAAAAATAATAAAAGATATACTTTCAGAGTTGGCGCTAAAACGAAGTTTTAAATATGGCCGACGCTGTGACGTCATAAGCCTGTAAACCGTTAGATGCGCTTATTTATCTTATACAGAAATCCAGCTGAGTAAGTGTAAACACGGCATATTATTGGAAAATGGACGTTAAAAGGCCTTATTTTTGATGTACCTATTGTACCGATGTGTACAAATACATCCATAAAAACACCACAAAAAGTGTTTATAAGTGTTCCTAAACAGCCAAAAGAAAGGAAGCTGTGGCTAAGGGCTGTGAGACGTGACCCTAAGAAAGTGTCTGCAACATCATCCCTTTATTGTTGTGAAGATCACTTCGATGTACATAAGTCCATATACAATTGCTTTGCACTTTAATGAATTTTTCAATTACAAATGTAATATTTTTTAATGGTCCATTAGGCGCGTCTACGGGCGTAACGTGATTAATCACGTTAAGTCCAGTGGACCTAACTCCGTGGTAACTCGACGTGTAAACCACGCTAGAGGCGAAAACTTTCTGGTAGGTGAGGGGTGTCAGAAGGTCTGACATATCGTCAGAAGGTTTTCGCCTCCAACGTGGTTGACACGTCGAGTTACCGTGACCTTCTGACGCCCCTCACCTACCAGAAGCTTTTCGCCTCTAGCGTGGTTTACACGTCCAGTTACAGTAACCTTCTGGTACCCACCCAGTTAACCTCTTTTGCTCCTGAAGAAGCCGCTTACATTAGTGGCGAAACGTCGAGTTTATTGTATATCTTGTGCATTTTATTTTTATTTTGTACTGTATATATTTTACTAATCATGTCACGGTCAACACCCGGAAACCCTCATTATAGAGACTCGGGCCGTGGAAGCCTTCGATATCACTTTTGATATTTTTATAGGTGACTAACGGAGGGTTAATAATAATGACACACTTTACCTTAAATATATTTATTAAATAACGATTGGTAAATCGTGATTGCGGTCAGTAATTATTATTAAAAAATGGAGAATTATACACCCGAGGAAAAACTATTTATGGTAAAACAGTATTACGGTCACAAGTCAACAAAGGTTGCGCTCTGTTTCCAGTAAATTATCATGAAAGATCAATTCCTAGCGCAAATACGCGCTATACGCACACTTACAACTGAAGTCCCGCCCATTTCTAGCCGACCAGAATGTAATCGACAGATTGCAAATAATATCCTGGTAGACCTATGTAGTTACCACTTAGTATCATTACGCTTGAAAGAAAAATTAAAAATTGACATGAACATATGCTATATGTTATGTAGGATCGGTCATTGTAATAATCTCTTGAAATTATGTACGATATATTTAACTATCAATAAAGTAAGGAAAACAGATGTGCAATTGTCAAAAAAATGCAAAGGTAACGTTGCTGGTTCAGTAAAATTATTTCTCCCCCTGCTCCTGTGTTATACTGAAATGATAGCTCGCAAAAGTAAAAGTGCGTTGTACGCAAAGCGTTTTACATAAATTGCTTGCGATTACGGCCCTGTTAGAGGAAATTGTTGTTTCGCTCGCAATTGCCCATGTAAAATTAAAAATATGTGGCATACGAAACAGTCATCGCGGGTCAATTTTTAACCACGGTTGTGAGCAAACATACAGCTGTATTATCGAAGGCTACGTCATCTATATTTCAAGCCTAGTGTCTGCTTACGGTTCTCGTTATTTGCCGTTTAAACATTTTAAATTACCAGTGTATAATTTAATGCCCAGTTCCCGATTCTGGAAGAGATTACAGCCAGCGGTCTCTGACTTTCTAGTCTGCTATTCGGTCCTAGAAAGCAAGCGAAAGAGAGTTTGTTCATAAATGTTTTAGACGAACGGGATTGCTGCGGAGATGAAGGTATGTTTTTGTGAATACACGATGATGGCAATGGATACCTACCATTTCACGAATTCTCAGTTCCCCATTTTATTTCTGCTACCTTTACGGAAACTGCTAAGGTTTGAACTGTTAACATTCTACAAATATTTTGTTGTTACCGGGACTATATACTGTCAACAAACAAGAAAAAATCTATAAACGTGACTATGGCTATGCATATCCGCTATTATTTATATTTTATATTTATATGATAATATATGTACATAACAAAAACACCTTCTCCCGTATTTCTTATTCCATGCTATCCTATACTATCCAAGATTCAGAATTAAAATATTTATAAATATATAAATATTTATAAATTTTTAAATATATTGTTAATAATTTCTCAACAACGAATGGTACTCAACCGGAAAATCGACACCAAACAATTCAATTTAAAAAGTTGTTAAGACGGAATTTTTAGTATTATATATTTGTTACAAATAAATTTCTAGGAATGCAAACGGATAATTTTCGAAAAATCTAAATATTTCGTTGCCGTCTGTTAAACAGCTTACAGTAAATAAACCTATTATATTGCTTTTTCCGAAAACATAATCCGTAACATATTATATATATTAACCTATCGACCATAGAACGCGGATTGTTAAGTACCCAAGAAAGATGGTATTGAAGCTCTCGATATAGCAACCATCTAGAATACTTCATCCGCTTAACTTCCTGCAACGTATTTGGTGTTCTCGTTCAACTTGTCATAAATAAATTAAATAAACAGGTTTTTCTGAGAGCATCTGTGGAAATTACAAAAGGAACACATTTTTATTTATTTATTTTTTCTGAATATCAAGATATTTTGTATTATTGACGTTTCTCACGGAAATAATGAATATAAAGCTGTTGCAAACGCGCAGTATAAAAATTACAAGCGTATCTCTGCAGCGCAAAAAGATGATTCTTTTACTATTTCAAATCTTTCACCACCGAAAAAAAAAAAATGAATACAAAAATGATAACATTTATTGCAAAAATACGTTTAAAATATGTTTGCCTCACATTTTATTTTATCCAACTCACCCTAATAAACTGCTTGAGCCAGATTGAACAATAGTTAGAGGTTATTCTAATTTTATGACCGGGAAATACAAATTCGAACGTCATTGGAAACTTCGGGTTTACTGATGCGACAACGACATATATTCTCGTAAACATCTATTGTTATTTACATTTTAGCCGCATGCAAATAAAGATTGTAATTTGATCGCCTGCAGTGTCAAATAATTAACCGGAAACATCAACGCACAGCTGATTGGACGATTTGGCAACCGTGTATCAAATTCCCATAGGGCGTATACTGCATACGGAGGTTGAAACGGACTATAGATCAAGCATTAGCAACAGACCACATGGTTTCGACTTACTCATTGTCAGTTTCATCAGCGCAGCTCGTCATGATCAAACGTATAGGAGTCACCACTAGACTGCTAGCAGATCGGGATCGACAATCTACGCATTGATCCAGATAAATTAGTATCTGTTGCTCCAATCTATCGTTTAGCCCCAGCGATGTGCTACTTCCGACTCTTGTCCGCTAGAACGCATGAGGTTAGAATTAGTTCATTGTGGGAGGTAGAATTGGATCTTGCTTTCAGAGCAGCATTGAAGAGACTGACTAAGTCGAAACCAGTGATCCGCCGCTAATGCTTGATCTAGTTTGCTATTGTTGTGTTTTAATATTGTGGCATCTCTTGACGTTGTTATAACAATTTCCGTATTTACTAATTTAGTGTTTCAGACGCACACATACAAGTATATAAACATACCTTATGGAAAACAGGTTAATATCGCTTCTGTAGAGGAACGGCATTTAATATGGAACAAAATGTAGGTATCGTGCGACTTTTGTTCACATTTTTTTTTTGCATCTCAAAGCGGAACTACTTTTTGTGGGGTTTAGAATATGGCAAAAATACCAAAAACTAATTAAAGGATACTTTATGTAATACTATCAAAATACACAGTGTCAGCAGCAGCATTCCTGATACTATTCACTTGAGAGTACAGTAATTTCAGAGAATATATTTAAAATATATTAGATGCATTAATTTTATGTATAATTTGTCGACTTGCTGTTTGAATTGATAGTGACTATAATTTAAAAATTAAAAAGTTTTACTATACAGAGCGGTCAAAGTGAAAAATAAAAAGTTTTTTTATTCGGTACTATATATATACTGTGTATCGTGTGGTAAATGCAAGTTTCAGTAGCTTCTTGAGCTGTATTGCTTGTTTGAGCACCGCTACAACTCATGCTAAATAACCTAGCGTTTATAAAAGTATGGAATGGCGTTGTTATAGCTGTATTTGATCGATTATAATCATGCACTACTTTGTGCCGAACAGCAAATCGATTGATGTATAATCCTTCGACAGAATTATCACTGATGCGACGGATAATTTAGTTATAATTTTGAATTCTATACGAAATAAGTAGAGTTGTATACAAGTTTCGTTATATAGAATAACAATACTATGAATCTATTTTCCGTAAAATAAATATTTGTATATACCCAAAAGAATAACCATAGATACCTACTATAAATAGTAAGTCAGTAAACTAAAATAAGGCTATAATTAACTGATATAATCTTACAAACTTGAACGATGCCTTCAATAAAAACTGTTATAAATTTAGCCATTCAAATCCCTCCTAATATTAATTAATTGTATGCATTGTGATTAGGAAAAATTATATATTGACACAAAATCACTAACTTTTAATAATTGAAGTTTTTTTTTGTTTTTTCAGTGCATCTTTTCAAAAATGAATCTCCCATAAGGTGCATTATATCCGAACGTCCACTATATAATATTGGTTAAAATTCAAATTTTACATTTAACCAGAAAAGATTGGTACACTAAAGCAAACATGAACCATTCAACAAAAATACCATTTGTCAAATCGATTGTGTTTACGCTTATATGCGTGCAATGAAGTTCGTTGTCAAATAAATATTGCCATACAAACAATATTTGATATATACCTTTGTACATACATACATAGTTTACTTCTTTTATTTTATGTTCCTGTGTTTTTATTATCTGTGCACTTTCTGTATATATCAGATATTTACATGACTGTTTGGAACGGTATTGACCGAACAATCGATACGCTATGCATTAAATTTTATGTAGTTTTAAGTTAGTAGTTATACTTAAAATGCGATATTTCTGTTGCCGATTAATATTTGTGTAGTTTACTTCCATAGCAATCCATACATCTATAGTTAATACTCCGGTGATGTTCAGTACTTCAAAATGAAGTATATGTACATTTTTGTACGGAAAGCTAATTAGTCACAAGCTATTTCACAGATTATGGAGTACAAGTTCTAACCAAATTAACGTGCAAGTTGATTCATTTTTTAAAAAATCGGTTTACCAGAATTTATTTATTTATAACTTAACAATAAAATATGTATGTATTCTTCTTTTGCAAGCAAATATTTATTAACTGTTGTTTAAACCGAATTCATATTCAAAGCAATTCATAGCATCTACGTCTAAAATCATATCTTATTGGTACAATAAAATGCTTTCTTAGAAACAAATACACGACGTTATTCTTTTAATACGATTATACTTACTCTATAATCATATATGTACATATATCCTTTTTTAAATATATTAGTTGCTTAGTGTAGAACTATATATCGTATTACAACAAATTAAAATTACAATAATTTCTTATTGTTGTAGAATGAATTCTCGTCCTAGATACCACAATTATTATAACGGTTAAGGCATTAGAACCGACAGAAGTAACAATAAGTATACCGTGAGTTTTTTTTATCTCTGAACATATAACATTAACCATCCTCACCATTTGTTATGTTCAATTTTAAAATGGACAAGTCAATGCATTCTAGACAATTGTACTATGTAAGTCAATGCACTCTTTGAAAAATAAACATTCAAATAGGTCAAGATTTTATTTGAATAAATGAACTAGATTATCACTTCGTTATTAAAATAGTTCAATTAAACACAATACAATAAGTAATTGTTCGAAGTGATCACCTTCACGTTCTAAACAATAGGCTAAACGATGATAAAAACCATGCACAGCATTTCTTAAGAAATTCGGATTCAATGCATTACACGCAGTAAGTGTGCGATCCCTTAGTTCTTGAACGTTTTCTATTTGAATATTATTATCAACTTTAGTCTTGAGATAACCCCAAAGAAAAAAGTCATTTGGTGACAAGTCAGGCGAGCGTGGTGGCCAAGCGATAGGACCAAATCGACCTATTTAGCGATCTGCAAACATTACATTAAGACATCGCGTGACAGCAGCAGTAGAATGTGGTGGAGCCCCGACCATTTGGAACCACACATTTTCGATGTTTAAATTTTGTACATCTGGAATAATATGTATCCGAAGGAGTTCTAAAACTTATTTGTGTTAAGCATGCCACCGATAAAGAACGGACCGATAAGGGCGTTGCCTATTACTCCAGTCCAAACAGTAGCCCTCTCATTATACTGGGTCTGGGGTAGATTATGTACGTGGTGGTTGGTTTGCGACCAGTAGCTGTTGGAATAAGAAAAGAGTAGGAAAACAAGGATTGGAATTACAGAAGTAGGAACAAACCGATGTTTTGGGCATTTACGGTGCCATTTAAGGAGAATGATGCTTCGTCTGTAAAAACTATTTTTTCCAACATGTCCCCATTTTCATTTAACAGATTAAACATAGTTGCACAAAACTCGGTTCTTTTTTATTTTATCATGTTCAAATAACTGCTGGTGATTGCCGAATTTATAAGGTTTATATTTGAATTTTTTAATGTCTTAAAGACTGAAGACTTGGAGACATTAAACTGTTACGCTAAGTGTCGCAGTCAGGTCGCATGATTCTCTTCAGCATGACATAATATTACCAATAATTCTACTTCTTCGGTAAGCAAATGCACATGAGAAACCTTTGTCTTTTTTCTGTGCAAATTCACTACACAACCTTCAGTATCAAGTTTCGTAATAATATTGTAAATCGTACCAATTCATTGTATAGGTCTGTCTGGATAATTAACTGAAAACAGGTCACGAATGCTGCGCACAGTGTTATTACCCTTCTATCAGCGTACGAATGATATTTTTTCTTCCGTCATGTACATATTTGAAATAAAAATAAACTGAAATATAATATTACACTTTATTTCTTTATTACTATTGTCAAATTTTTCAACTGGCAATAAATTTGCTAGGCATTTGTATAGCAAGGAGCGCCACCACACTCCCTAATGAAATGCAGATCACTGGACAGGTCGATTTGGTCCTATCATTTGGCCACCATGCTTGCCTGACTTGTCGCCAAATAACTTCTCCTTAGGGTTATCGCTAGTCTAAAATTCATAATAATATACAAATAAAAGATATTTAAGAACTAAAGAATCGTAGGTAAACCTGCAAAATCCAGCTCCCATTTAAATTTCCCGCTACGAATATAGTAAACTAACTGCGACGTTGTCAAATGCATCAAATGTCAAATTCTAGTCGCTTTTTATCTGTTATATGATATTGCATTTGTAAATATTTAATTTATTTCGAATTGTGTTATTTTACCTTAAAATGGCAGGTAGATGAGAATCGCAAACCACTGCATTGTTGAAGAAGTGTAAATAATGGAAATAAATAACATCCGTGAAGAAAAGGTTATGTTTAGAGACATTTTTACATATCAAATGGGTCTTATTGAATGGCTCTGATTAAAAATTCTAATAACTGTTTAGAATGCTAAATACCTAGGTCGTTCGTAAAAAAGAGCGATCTTAGTGATGTTTATCGTTGGCAATGCAAAGTATGTTGTAAAGCTCTAAGTATTAGTAAACATTTCGCATGAGGCTGGACTTTGGGAACACACGACACACACCATCGTTGATTGCTGTAACATGGCTGTAACTTCTGCAGGGACGTTTGCGAACAATCTTTGATCGATAACCTTACAATAGTTGGTGGGTTAAACGACATTGATGGTGGTGCGTATGAACATTATTTTGTCATGCATCAACAGAATTTTGTCGATCCCAATGATCGTATTGTTCATACACAGAACGTTGAAAATATATGGCTGCGTGCGAAGAGGAAGCTTCGTCAGCAGTTTCGAACTTCAGAAGGCCTCTTCGAATCATATTTTAATTTTTATATGTTATATTCTTAATTTATATGTTGTTATACTCCTAATTTATGTATGGATATATGGTTCGGCTTGGTACAAAATTACTTTGCGTTTATATTAACAAATATTAACACATAGTCCGGAACCCATAATCCCATATAACCACGTTTTTCTAGTTTTTTTGTTGATAGGCATGGTATTTACAGAATAAATTAATTTATTTGTATATATTGCTTAATTAACCTACAAATCGCTCTGTCTTTATATTAATAGCTATGATTAATAGTGCATTTGGCAACGTTACTCGTATACAGGGTGTCCGCGATATACAAAGCATACTTTTAAGGGATGATAGCTACAACGATTTCGAAACAAAAACATATAATACACCTTGGGTCTATCTGTAAGCGTAAACGAGAAAAAAAAATATTTCTAAGAAACCTTATTTGGTCAAACTGTATAAGAAACCTCATCCATATTGCTTCTTCAATAACCAAAAAACCATATCAAAAATTTAGGGTTGAAAATAACTGAAAACAACAATGAAAACGACTTATTTCATACATTGAAATTGAAGCGTGGTGTCATTTCTCTTCCACCATACTGTACACGTATTCACTAGAAGCGCAGATGCAAGCCAAGCATCATCTGTTTATACGACCTTGAACTTGTATCCTACGAAGTCAATGGCCATACGTTTTAAAATAAAGGTACCTTTGCGTTTTTTTTTATAATGTTATGACAATAAAATCGATGTTATGTTGAAGTTAGAGTGAAAAGGGCGTATTTAATAGCAGCCTCCGATCGGTAAATGAAAATTTAAGTTAAGAGAAAGTCGCAGTGAATGAAATCAATGTAATTACTGCAATTATGTTATGGCGTTTTAAGCGCTTTCGTAAAGGCTACTACAAAATTGAGATCTTTTATTTTATTTGTGATAAATTGGTTGTCCTAAAAAGGACTTTTTTGAGAGACAGGAGAAAATATATTACAGGAGAGGCTCGATGTGTTGCCCATTTTCAAGAACACACGCCTGTAATCGCCGGGTAATTCCTGCACTGATCAGCTGGCTCTGTACAGTATGCGTCGAAGTTTGTGACATGAGAAATAATTTGTTTTCTCGTTTACGCTTACAGATAGACCCAAGGTGTATTATATATTTTTGTTTCTAAATCGTTGTAGCTATCAGCCCTTAAAAGCATGCTTTGTATATCGCGGACACCCTGTATTGGCCACATTTGATTGGTTATGTTCATGTGTGTGTTCATGTGTAAATGTCAGTTTAAATGGGAGCTGGATTCTGCAGGTTTACCGAATCGTATACTCACTGCGTGTAATGCAATGAATCCCAATTTCATTACATTAAGTCACTTTTTTTCTGAATTTTAGACTTCTGTAGTAAATTACTTCTTACCTGGTGGAGACCAGATATTAAGGATTCGCATACTCACTACTGCCTGTAATGCATTGCGTCCTAATTTCTTCAAAAATGCTGTGCAGGCTTTTCAGTATCGTTTCGCCTGAACATGATTGTAACGTGATTATAACCAAAAAATATTATTCGACGTGTCATTTTATTGTGGCTAGTTCAAAAACGATGGCTTTGGCACTATTCACAACCACAGTAGTATTTTCTGTTTGATTTTCAGCAAAATTAAACGTATTAATCTTGTATTGTGTTTAATTGAACTATTTTACTAACGAAGTGACAATCTAATTAATTTATTTTAATAAATTTGACATCTGGACGTATTTGAATGTTTATTTTTCAAAGAGTGCATTGACTTGCATAGTACAATTGTCTACAATGCATTGACTTGTCCATTTTATAATCGAACATAGGGAATGGTAACGTTATATGTTCAGAGATAAAAAAACTCACGGTATATGTAAGTGTATATTAAATAAACTAGCTAAGCACCCTCGCTCCTTTAAATTAATATTCATATTCATTCCGCAGACTACTTAAATCTTTTATATACTTATTTACTTCAAATTTCAAAGATAGGAACAGCCAATAGGAGATAAGAGATAAAACTGTAGTATTAATATACATATATAAATATACGCCTTTCTTATACAAAAAGATAGTTTGGAAAGACTGAACTACATTTTTAAACATCCTAGATACTGCTCGCGACAAAAACCGGTTAACTTGAAGTGATATTTATCCCGAAACGTTTTCATTCGATAGTTCATATTCTGCCATATTCAATACAAACTTTTGTTTTAAAAGTCCGTTTCGTTTGTATACTACGTCTAATAGGCCATTCCCACCAATCACACTGCATACAATTATTCTGCATACGTCAGTTAATCAACAAGAATAAACTGTTTTTGCACCTTCTCTTTCTATCCCTTTAACGAAGTATAACGACATAAATGATGATCACGACGTTTCCAAACAAGCTACAGGAGGTATACATAATTTCTATAGATTACAATTAAAATTGTTGCTACGACATTACACTTCGCAATGTAGACTGTTACTTCTGATGGTGTTGTAGTTTCAGTTGTATCTTTTGTATTCAGTAACTTAAGTAGCTTCGAAACTAATTCATTTCATTTTATTATCTTCCATGCTAGACTGATTACATTTACGAGTGATTCCATTTGTCAACATCTATTTTGCTTATTTAATACAGGGTTCGGAAAAATAATCTCCCATATTTTAATCTTTAATAAAACGGCACTATATGCTGTAAGTAGGCTGTCATTTGTTTTTATTTTTTTTTGAAAATTACAGTCCAAGTGGCGACCATTTTTTTCGATACACATTTGTATAGTGTAGTATCATAGATGTAGTTATTTTGTAACGAATAAGTTAAGTTTCCTTTTCTTTCTTTTGTTAAATGTACAAATTTCAAAGCGTATTTTCCAGTGTTGTAAATATCGACATTAATTCTGGCAATACCAAACCTTTCCCACTATTATGCCTGTATAGAACAAAGGGTGAAATATTTAGTTTTATTGTCAGTGTAATTAGGAAACTGCATTTATATCCCTTGTTATTAGTAATCCTTTGTATTACTTCTGAATCACTCTGGAACTTCCATTTAGATATGTACTAGTGTTAGTAATCCCTTTTTTATTGACACCATTATTCCTTTGAAAGGTTTTGGGAAAATTACTTGAAAGGTAAAATCATGTAGTGGGAGAATCTGTAGCTTACCTTACAAGTAAATTAACTTTGAAAGTCAGTTGACAACGTAACTTTGCGTTGTGACAATTTAATCCGATGAATAATTCGAACTGTCTTGATGCGCGATTTATATTTCTGTATATCTTTATAATGTACTAGGTAATACCAAGTAATACTTATAAATGCAAGATAGTGTAGATTTTTATATAATTCGTAATAATATATATATATATATATATATACCGGGTGCTCCATTAGTGTGTCGGCGGAATTTAGCATGAAAACTACTAGAGATAGGAAAGTGAGATTTCCTGTACGTATAAAGTTTTATACTACGCATTTTTTTAAATTATTTACAAATATACAGGGTGTTACAAATTTGCACAGCCAGCTTCTACTTTTTTATGTTAAATAGTTTGCTATATCTTTTAGTAATTATTTTGATAGCCACCTAAAATACCTTTGCAATGATATATGGTTATGTAGGCTTCCGGTCATTAGTTTTGTCAATATTGTAAATTTTGTAAAAATTTTTACATTTGCAGCTTTTGAGATTTAAAATGTTTATATTGTAAGCGGATGTAGTGTCGAGCGTTATTCTTTTGTTATCAATTTGGAGGGCTAACACTGTATGCTGTTTCAAAGTGGTGTACCGTAAAAATTATACAGGATGTTAAATATGTGGCGGCACATTTGCCGAAATTCAACCTTATTTTTTCGATTTTTTTAAATGCAAACTATATTTTTAGATATTGCCAGCAAATTCCTTCTGAAATTACCTTTAAAATGGTACCGAATATGTACAACTAATTTCCAGTATTTTCGGAGATTTTTACCATTTTTATGGAAAATATTTTAACAATATTCAATATGTGGATTACTCCAACGTGGTTAGATACACGACATTACATTAACCGACACGATAAACCCAAATGTATATACATACATATAATATTATTATTTCCTATTTTCCTCCTCTCTAAACAGTACGCCTATGGCGCGTGACGTATCATTGTCTCAATACTTTATGAATACAGTATACATACATAGTATTTTAAAGTAAATGGTTTTGTAAGTTATTTGGTGTATTTATTAGTAATGTATTGTGAAATATTAAATAATGTGTTAAGTGTATACCCTTTAAGTGTTCATTAAAGTTTTGGAAATATACACGCATTGTCTTAATGTTTTCACTGGTCCTTCGAACACAATCAATATAAAACAAAAACTAGTGCTGGAGTTGCAAACAGTCCTCATCATTGCACATCAACTACATAGCTCCAGGCACGTCATCATTCAACAACATTCGAGGCTGATTTCTGAAAGTTTCCGTCACTGGAGCAATAATTTGAAGCGATGTTCCTCTAATTTCTTGGCGTATTGCTGCTTTCAATTCGTTAATGTTTCGCTTTTAGATAGCTCCAAAGTAAAAAGTCGCAATGGACAAGATCGTGTGAACGCGAATGCCACCAACGTCCCCACGTAAAGATAAACGTATCCTGCAAACGTTTCCCTTAAAACGTCCAATGTCCTTGCCATATGAGCCGTAGCTCCATCCTGTTCAAACTACACATTTGGATATACAAGTTCTATGTATGTATGTTTGGGTTCCAAAAAATTGCGTGGCATGTCGACATATCGATCGGCAGTCACGGTAACAGCCACACCTCCTCTTAAAAATAAATAGGGACTCGAAACGCCAAGCGATCCAACAGCACACCACAGCATTGCGGATTTTCTTATGCCCAGTAGCGACAATTCTGCTTGCTCACACTAAATTCTTGCACGATCATCAGATTGTATGGGTGGAACTTCAGATCGGCATGTCAAATTCTTCACACAGAACAAGCTGACAAACGCAAAGCAGCGGCATGTTTAACAGCTGAACGGCTAGGATATCGTTCAACTGCTTCTCTTACAGCTGCAACATTTCCAGGTGTCCGAACATTTCTGGGTCTACCACTTGATTTTCTTTTTAAGGTTGAACCTGTGACTAAATTTGAAATCCACAACAGTATTGTTTTGCGATCTGGAACCGGAGCATGTATACCAAGCGCGAAGTGAGTATGAAAAGTTCTCTGCGTCGTAATCACAGATTCGTTAATTTTTATAAATGTGTCGATAACGTAAACACGATGTTCGCCCGTCCAATTCATGGCGACAACTATAATAGGAAGGCGCGAGCTACCAACCGACTACACTAAGATCACCCTCTCTTTCGTGATTCGGACACAATGGCGGTGCAAAATGCGGGAGAACATTTTGCCGGACTCTGTATGATGTACCTTTCAGGTATTATACTAACTCACTGATTAGTTGCTCAGATTTTTAAAAGAGGCGGTTGGTATTTATCGTTATTTACTGAAGCTAGTATCAATTTAATTTAGATTGCTCTTCTATCCCCGCCAAGCACTTTTATTATAACTGTATTCTACTCTATTATTGCAAGCTAATAAAAGGTTGAAGGTGCTCTCATTTTGCACAGCAAAATTATTCGATGTTTACCGTATTAATTTCAGTAATAGAGCACAATAACTGTAAGAGCTTTCAATAATACAAGCAAATAAACACAGCAAACTAATAATTACTAAAACATGCCAACTTTCCTCCAGCAAGTGCTACGCCCAATATACTGGTAATGTCTTGTTCCATTTTCAAACTAAACCGAACTACATATATGCGGTACCATGATGTGTGCTTAGGAGTTAAATCTAACAGACCATTCAAACAATCCAATCATTTTTATCATGTTTTTCGGAAAACCACATCTTAAATAATAAGCTGGTGCGCCAAGCCATCAGGAAGATGTTATGTTGGCAAATTACGTTTTAACATAAAATTAAAATCCGTATAAATGTCCCAAAAAAAAGTTCCAGTAGCAAAATTGTCAGGAATGTGTCTCCCCTCTACTTTTTGAACTGGCTAATCAACCGTCTCTGTTAATCAGACCCGTAACTTTTCTTTATAATTAATTAGTTGAAGTCAGGCGAATGCTGTTTGGATACTCTATGAAAGTAAATGTATTTAATTTGAATTGCACTGGCGTAAACTTCTCTAGATACATACATATGTACATATGTATGTA